>PVIC010014429.1:0-36553 GCA_004025085.1 Thryonomys swinderianus | reverse complement strand
TATAATGCTGGGCGTGGAGACTCACGCCCACCAACAATCAACACCGCATACCACAATGCCGGACGTGGTGGCTCACGCCTGTCATCCCAGCACTCGGGAGGCAGAGACAGGAGGATTGCGGAGTTCGCGGCAGCTTGCCTGGGCACCATAGTGAGCTCAGGGCCAGCCTGAACTAACTACAAAGCGAGACCCTGTCTCAAAAAGCAAAAAAAAAAAAAAAAAAAAAAAAAAAAAAAAAAAAAAAAAAAAAAAAAAAAAAAAAAAAAAAAAAAAAAAAAAAAAAAAAAAAAAAAAAAAAAAAAAAAAAAAAAAAGGACCGATAAAAATCGATTTAAAAAATAAATAATGAAATGTCAAGTAACATGTTCAAGGTCACCCAGCTAGTCAATACAACAAAACTTGACACAAGTCAATCTGACTCCAGGTATTCCTTCCTGACCACAATAAAGGAAGGTGCCTGGAGGATGGAACAAGAAAGAAGATCCAGAGTCCCATACCTGTCCATACTCCCGTTCAATGGCCGCCCTCTGCTTGCTGTAGAATCTGTGGAGATTGTCAAGTGAGGTGGATGGAGATCACTGGTAGGTGGCCTCGGTATCCCACCCTCCATCCTCTTTCCTCCTGGGCAGGAGGGGGAGGGGAGCCAGTCCAGAGTGTGGTTACACCCAGAGGGAATGGGACTGGAGACAGTCCTTGAGATCACCTCGGGCAGCACAGCAGACACCCTCGCCTCACGGCTCGGAGCCCCAGCAGGGCCCTCCCCACCCCTGGAGGACCATCTGCCGGCTGGGAGGCGAGGACTGACAGAGATACAGTTACGGTGTCCGCAGGCCTGCTAGCAGGTCTAGAAGAGGGAGGGGATTCCGCCCTGAGCTCGGCTGTGGGGGTGGAGTGTGGTGTGTAGTCGAGGGCTCGAGGCGATGCTCATGTGTTTACGCTTGTTTGCAGCATCTAGAGAGGTAGGCCTGGGGAGGGCCGCGAACGCCAGGCTGGAGGGCTCCTCGCCCCGGCAGAGGAAAGTCAGGCAGGGGAGGTGTGCTCCACGGCAAAGGCTGTGGCGCGTGAAGGCGAGGGGCAGGGGCTACCTGATGTCTTCCAGCAAATCCGCCTCCCTCTGCTGCCGAGTCTGAAGGATGCTCAACTGCTCTAGGAAGCGAAGCTTCACCTCCTGGGCCGGCTTCACCTACGCGATTCAGCGAAGGTGAAGACCCCGGCGCCTGTAGCAGCGAGGGGGCGGGGCCGAGGAAGGCGAAGCTGTGCCCTCGGTGACTACTGTATCAGGCTCTGACCCCGACCCGACGCCGCTTTCCGGCCCCCCGAGCGGTCCCTTTGGGTTCCCTCCGCCCCCCGGGCCCACCAGGAGTCTCCATTCCCCAGCCAATCTCACTTTTCGGGGCGGCGGCTGCATCTCCGCTCCAGCCCGCCGAGGCGGCCAGCGACTCGACTCCGGAACTCGATCAGGCCCGGCCCACCACAGCGCCCCGCCCCTGACCTGGTCCGGCCCGCCCCGGCCCGGCCACGCCGCGCCCAGCAGGCCGCTGGGGCTGCCGCGGGTCGGAGGATCCTAACCACTGTTATTGCTGCGAACACTGGGAAGTGCCCGGGCCCCAGGGCGGACGCAGCGTCTGCTGGGCGGTAGGGAGAACCTTGGGCCCTGGATGAAGACGCCTGGTTTCTATTTCTAGGATAGCCAGTAATTCAGCCTGTAATTAAATCTAGTCATTCATTTACATTTGCATATTATCAGTCCCTGGGCTATGGGTGAGGAATGGCGAGAAACTCAAAAGGTGACCAGGGAAACTGAGTCATGGACACCTGAGTGAAGATGTATCTGACGAAGGGGGACAGGGCTGGTCCTATACCTTTTCCTAATTCCTGCTAAACTGGAAAAGCCAGAGTGAACAGGTTGAGGAAGATGTTTGGAGCCAAGAATGAACAGGCCCAGAAGAAGACAAGTACAACCTGGGCTCCGCTGGACACCAGCTGATACCAGCAAGGGGCATGGGCTTGGATCGTGCACATGGGCCTTATGGCATGGAAAGCTTCAGAAGCTTCAGCTCTGCACCCCAAGGTGTACCAGCCCTGACACTACTTTCTGAGGACCCTCACACCCTTTCCTCAGCCTCCTCACCAACACCTCCTTGGGCTATGCCCAGGCTCCTACACCTGTAACATGGCTAAAAAATCCAACCACCACTGACCCCTCCACTACTATTTAAAGAGGTACTGCAAGTTCTTTAAACGGCCTTTCAACCTGATCTTCCCCAGGTAATGTTAAGGGGTACCATGCTCCCTCCAACTGTCAAAACCCAGGAGTTAGTGCACTCTTTTCTTCTACCCCCAGATTCCATCCATCAGCACATTCTACAAGTTCCATAAAAAGAAAAAACAAAGACCAAACAAACCAACCAAAAAAAACCCCAGGCCAAAAACATGCTCCTATTGATCCACTTCTTCAATTTCCAAGACCACCACCCTCATCCAGCCCCCATTATCAGTTTTCTGGTCTAATAGCTGGTCTTTTTGCTTCCACGTTTCCTCCCACAGCACACTGTACAAAGCAGCCAGTGATTGATTTTTTTTTTTAAGTAAGATCTCATCCTTCTCTTCTCAAAATGCAATTGCTTCAAAATAAAATCCAAAGCCCTAAAATCCAAATGGAGCCTGTAGCCTAAAAGGCTCTGACTGGCCCTGCTGACCTTTCATTCCCCAGGTCCTCTTCTCCCACTGGCCACCCACTGTGCCCCCTCACTCTTGCCTCTGTTGTCCCCCAACAGGCCAACGCCCTCCCCACTGCATGGCCTTTGTGCCCTTTCTGAAGCTCCTTTTCACAGCACCCCACTATCTAACTCTGACCCTTGTTTCAGCTCCTCACAGACCTTCCTTCCCTATCTGCCCAGCGTTTGAGCCACCTCTAGTCGTTCATCACAGGACTACACCCACTTGCTCATGTATTTGTGTTTTCTTTTTTTGTCTGTTTCTCTTCTACAATGCAGCTGGATAACGACAAGGATTCCACTTAGACTTGCTACCAACTAGGTACTCAAAACATACTTGTAGAATCAATGAATGAATGAACAAATGAATAAAAGAGGGTAGCCTTTTGGATCCAAGGTTTATTAATAATGACCCACCCTTCTTTGGCCCCCTTGCCCCAGCTTCCCAGCCCAGGCACTTTCTCCATTTCAGGGCTTCGGTGCAGTTCCAGAACATAAGAAGTGGGATAGGATAGACTTGGACATCATCCAGGTCTCTGACTTCTAAACCTGTTTAATGCACGTAAAACCACCCTTTTGTCCCAAACCCTCATAAAACCCTTACATATGAAATATATAAAGCAGGAACTGCTCTTGTGGAGAGAAAATATGTGGGGTTTACAGTCAAGAAACACAGTTTGGTGTTCACTCCTTATTTCAGTCAGTGACTTCATGGCACCAATAAATGGGCTCAGGCCACCCAGGAAGGAGCTAGGACCTTCCCTCAGAGCCTCAGCTTCCAGGGCCCTCAGACCAGTGCTCGTTGCACAGCACCACAGTGGAGTGTAGTCTTTGCAGCCAGAGCGGAGGAACAGCCGGGTGGGTTCTGCCATGATGAGAGCCCAGGTCCTCCTCTGGGTACCTATCCCTCGCTGGTCCCGGGATCATGTGAGCGGCTGGCTAGAAGGCAGACTGGAAGTGCAGGGAGTCTGGGAGGGGAAGCTAGGTGTCTGTGTTGCAAGACCATTGGGGCTGGGCGATGGCGAGGGCTCTGCTGGACATGTAGTGGTCTCTCCCTTCCTCAGCATGAGGTTGCTGAGTTCTTGGAGCAGCTGCTCCTCCAGAGATCCCCGTGTGTGGGGGCTGCTCTTTGAAGGGGGACCAGGAGGGGGCTCAGGTGGCCTCTCCTCCCAGCCCAGCGTGCTTGTCTTGGAGAGAAGAGGTTGATCAAAGGCCTTCTGGCCGGGGACGGGGCTCTCCGGCGTGACTGTCCACTCCCGTGCAGTGGAGAAGGATGTGGAGGTTTCCTTGGTGAGCTCCAGGAAGTCCCCTACCTCCTCATACACTGGCTCCTCATACACAGGCTCCTCCAGATCTTCTTGCTCTTCCACAGACCCCTGGGATGACTTCATCGGCTGTGCAGCAGTGGGGTGGCAGGGGGCGGGCACACAGTTAGTTACTGGGTTATTAATCACTAACACTTACTGAACTCTTGCTCAAGGCCAGATGCTATGACATGTTTGACATGTCTGATGTCAGAATAACTCTATGCAGTGGGCTCACTGCAAAAAAATTAACTGAGTTGCAGAGGGGTTGGAAGCCCAACATCACGCAGCAAGGGAACGATAAACACAGGGCTTAAACCCACGTGTCGCTGACCCCAAAGTGCATCCATTGAACTACTTTCCTTGTCTAAGATTCTATGACCACTTTCTCCTTCCCTCACAGCATCCTACCATGCCTCACTTTCCTCATTCTTTCTGACCCCTCGCCCCCACGCCCCGCATCCGGACACACAGAGAGCACAGGCAGCAGAGGAGCACGGGGCTGGCAGGCGCACAGCTGCAGCAGGCACGGTACTCACAAAGAACATGGAGAGGGTCCTCCGGTTGTGCAGTCGGCGCTGGACACAGGCAGGGTGGGGATGAGGAGGGAAAAACAAACACAGTGAGGCCTGGTAACAGGAGGTGGGGGTGGAGAGCGGGGCACAGATTGGGGAACAGGACAGAGGGGACATTTGGCCGGCAGCACAGCACTCCCTCCTGAAGTCTGACAGGGTAAAGGCAGAGACCAGATGGAGACTGGGGCAGGATAGCGGGCTGGGTCTCACCAGGGTCTGATTGGCAGAGAGGAGGGTGGCTCCACTGTCATCCCCACGGATGGGCAGCAGGGGCATAGTGCCAAACTTCTGACGGGCGAGGTCAGAGGAGGAATGACGTCGTAAAACCACTGGCTGCTGGTCATCATGCTAGCGAGAGATTGAAGGGTTGGCAGCAGTGGGCTGTGGAGGTATTGAGGGCACAGCTGGGCCTTTTCCTTCGCTCACCTGAGCTTTCAGGATGCTGGTCGTCCAGTCCCACATCTCGTCCTCGTCAGTGCAGGCCAAGCAGCTGCAGGGATCAGGAAGGAATTAAGGAGAGAAGGGCTGCAGCTACAGGGATGGAGGAGAACAGGAAGGAAAGGGGAGAAGCTGGCAGAGTGCTAGGCTGGGCCAGAGAAGCCAGAGCGATACTTACAGGTGCATCTTCTCCAGCATCAGTGTAAAGCCCCACCTGGGTAGCAAAGGGAACAGTGAGGGAGTGACCATAAGGCCACAGGCATGATGACAGGAAGGCCCTAGAAATATGGGCTGGGAAGAAAACTCACGGTGTTGGAGGCTTTAGCTTCTTGCGGATCCCCAGGTAGACCTTGGCACCCTCCAGAGGCCACTCCCGTTCTGGTTTAGAGCTCTGAGGATGTGAGGTTGGGAGGTGAGAAAAGGTCGTGGTTAGTGAGGTCAGGAAGCTGTGGAAGCATCTGGGTACATGGACACAAGGAAGGCGCGAGGTCCAGGAAGCAGACGTGGGAGCACGGGCGGCCAAGGCAGAAGGTTGTACCCTCATGGCTCCTGCTGCATGGTTACCCAGCATCCCCCCACTTGCCCCAAGGCCTCACCCTCTTTTCCTTGAGCAGCAGCAGACAGCAGCCACGCACCAGAAAGAACCTCTCCTGGAAGCGGTTTCCCAGCAACCGGGGCTGCTCCTCACGACAGCGCAATAGCCCCACCCGCGGGCTCTCACGCCGGACACCTGGGCACAGGGGCAATGCTGGGTGGAAGGCCCTGGAGGAGAGCCTGGGGGATGCTGGGCTCAGGAAGGCTTACCTGTGAAGAGGCAGCCAGCCTGGGCCAGGGAGACTTTCCTCAGGAGCAGAGAGGCAGAGCAAGGCTCTGGGAGCTGGCACCACTGCAAGGCCTGCTCTAAGACCTTTTCCTTGGGATGCAGCGGCCTCTCTGAAAAGGCAAGGTGGGGACAGATGTCAGTTGGGAAATCCATCCAAAGCCTGGAGTGCCCACCTCATCTATTCGGCAATCCAGCCACAGACATTCACTTTAGCACCAGCTCTATGCCAGGCACTGGGCTGATCCACAGGTACAGTATCAAGCATGACACACATAACCTGCCTTTACAAAGTCACAGCCTAAGAGGGGAGCTGGCCTCAAACAGGTAGGAAAGTAAAGCTGCAGACCAGTAAAGGCTTTGAAAGAAACAACAGAGAGAATTAACAGAGGAGAAACGGGCCGGGGATGTAGCTCAGTAGTGCCACATGCCTCTCTGGCAAGTGCAAAGCCCTGAGTTTAATTCCTGGACCACAAATAAACAAACAGACAGAAAGACAGACAGACAGACAGATGGACGGTTAGACAGAAGAAGCAGAGGAGCAACTGAGGTAGGCTAGGAAGGCAAGGCCTTTCAGAAGTTGCATTTGAAGATGAGACGCAGTGATTTGAAGGACTAGGATATTTTACATGGATATCTTATAAAAAAAAAGAAGAAAAAGACCTCAGGTCTTAGAGAATTAAACAGCCAGTGTGGCTGAAGCAAAGATGACAAGTAAGTGAATGCCTAATACTAAGAGATGAGATCTGAGAAATAAGGAGGGCCAGACCATCAGGGTCTGTGGGTCATAACAAAGACTTAGATTTTAAGTTTGTTTTAACCATGGGAATGGCATGATCTGGTTTACACTTAAAACATTCATTTGGCTGCTATGTAGAAAATTATAGAGGCAAGAAAACACTGTCCAGCTAGTCCCTTTCTGGGGCTACATATTTTATTAGTTAATTTGGGGTGGCTGAAAGAGTATGATGACTTTGAAGTAGAGTGGTGGTAAGAGTGGAGATGGATGGCTGGAGATTTAGCTCAGTGGTTCCGGCGCCTGCCTACCAGGCACAAGGTCCCTGGTTTGGTCCCTGGTAACAACATACAATACCAGGCATGGTGACTCACACCCACCAGCAATCAGGACCACACACCACAATGCCGGGCACAGTGGCTCACACCTGTAATTCCAGCACTCAGGAGGCAGAGGCGGGAGGATTGCTGAGTTTGAGGCTTGCCTGGGCTACATAGTGACCTCAGGGCCAGCCTGAGCTACAAAGTGAGATCGTGTCTCAAAAAAAAAAAAGAGTGGAGATGGAAAGAAGGTTTCAATTTGAACAGAACTAATTGATTTGTAGGGTGTGAAGCTGAAGGAACAACTCCCAGTGGGCCTTACTAGGCTGGATAAACTGCAGGGGCATTTAACAAGTTGGGGAAAAAAAAAAACAGAAAAGAACCTGGATTTTTTTTTTTATTAGGAAAGAGATCTAGAAATCAAGATTGGCCTTACATGTGTTAAATGAGATACTCCTAAGAAATGGAGGCGTCAAGTGGACAGCTGGGTACGTAAGTCTGGAGTCAGAGGAGAGGTCTGGCCAAAGATAAAAAAATTGGATGTCAGCTTATTAGTGGCATTTAAAGTCATGGGACTGGAGTACCACCAAGGAAAATTACAGGTGGAGAAGAGGGGCCCAGGGCCTAACACTTAGAGTCTGGGAAAAAAGTGAAGAGAAGCTGCTTTTGAGGTAGAAGAGAAATCAAGAGCTTGTGATGTTCACTCAAACCAAGAGTGAAGACTCATGAGAAAGGAGTGGGTCTACTATGTTGAAGATCCCCTCACATGGGTGAGCAAGGTGTCCATTGTATTTGTTGGCATGGAAGTCATTCATGACCTTGGCCACATAACCACAAAACACAGGCATATACATATACACACACGGAGTCGTACTTACCGAGCTCCCCATGCTCGAGAACCTCAAACATCACCCACAAATCTGTCCCTGCTGCTGTCCCTCGCATCTCCAGTACCTGGTTAGTCAGCTCCTCGGCAGTCAGCGTTGGAGACACCTAAGACCCGGGCAAGAGCCGAGAACCCATGCTGGTCAAGCTGCTACCCTGTTCCCAACCATCCTGTCCTCTTCAGTCTCCTCCCAACTGACCTTCAGGGTGACACAGTTGTCTGGGAGCTGCTGCTCTATGTAAATCTCCATGATGAGGTCTCCAGCCTGGGACAGCTGAGGGAAGGGTGGAGGACACAGAGGTTGAGAAAACGCTGATGTCAGAGGATCCCTCATTTGCCTCATGCACACCGACCCCCACAAAGGTCTCCTTCCAGTTCTCTCCCAACACCACTTGGCTTTTAAAAGGGAAAACTCCAAAAGCGGTGGAACCTCATCTTTAGCTGCATACAGTGCTACCCAAGGCAGTGGTCGGGGGGACAGGTTTGGAGTCAGACCGCTGGCTTCCAACTCTGCCACTCACTACAAGGTCACCTTGAATAGGTGACTCTTAACCTCAGTTTTTTACTTGAAATAAAATGAAACTATCTGCTTCATAAAGTGATAGGATGCTAAAATCTGATTAGAGGTGTCCAGAATGGAAGAAGCCCTCAGCTGATGCTTCCCACTGTAGTTGTTATTCTCTTCAGTCTGACTTTACTTTTTCTTTAGGTATTAAAACTGAACTCAAGGCCTTCACACTGAGCTACATTCCCAGCCCTTTTCATTTTTTTTAATTACCTTTTCATTTTTTATTTTAAGACCAGGTTTCACTAAGTTGTCCAGGTAGAACTTGAACTTGCCATCCTAGCACCTCTACCTTCCTGAGTGTGAGCAGGTGTGTGTAACTACGCCTGGTTTGACTTCACTAACTCCCCCTTAGACCTCTTCCACTCAGAAGTGAGGTGCTGCCACCAACATTTATAATGAAGAATGCTTACGGTGGAATGGATGAAGCAAACCCTAAACAAATCAGCTACCCAACACACCTGTGCAGAAGGACAGGCTGAAAAGAAAATTTCAACTATACAGAAGGACAGCTTCCCCTCCTACCCCGCTCAGGAGTCCAAGGTCAGGCCAAGTTACCTGTACATCCTTCCAGGTGGTGATAAGATTGACCTCCAAGTCAATCTGAGCTACCTGGTCAGAATCAATCTGCAGAAGAGCCAAAAGTCTATGTGGGGGATGCTGGGAATGAAGGAAGCAGGGCAGACCTCAAGGCCCACAGGGTCTTGGATAAGAAAGAAGGTTGAAGGTGAGGTAAGGACAAGGCAGTGCCCAGGGCTCCGGGAGTGGTTGCTGTGCATAGGGCCACCAGAGGGCTTGACTAGGGCTGGTTAGGTCTGAATCCCGCAGGAGAAGGGGAGAGGGGTCATTGGTCAGGGGTCAGGAAAGTCTTACATCAAAGACAGAGATGTAGCCGTCGATGAGCTCCTGCAGCACCCGCACCTCGTGCTCTCCCCGCCCATCTGTCTGAAACACACTGGGTGCAAACAGCAGGGCCAGGTTCCGAGTGCACATCTGGTTTAGAGCTGCACACTTCTGCACCCTGTAGAGAGGTATCCGGGTTATGAGAAAAGGAATTTGTGTTAACCCTTTACCAACAAATATAATCGTTTGGCATACTTTAGCCCATATAGCACACCAGGCCCTAGGCTAAGCACTTGGGACACAACAGTAAGACACAAGCAGCTTGAAGTCTTGGAGAGTGGAGGGACTATTAAGGCATGCATAACTGCAAAAACAGTAGGTCTCAGCAAACTTTTGAATACTGGGCACACAGTAAATGTTTCAGGCTCTTAAACCACAATGAAAATACACAAATGAGTGGGTGTTGCTTTACAGTTTATGTACAGTATTTCATTTACAAAAACAGACAACAGTTTGGGTTTGGCAGTGGGTCTGCAGTTGGCCAACCTCTGTCATCTGCACAACCAGAATAACATGGCCAGGGATTCACTCTGATTCAAAGGCCTCTCCCACAAATAGACTGATAAAAGTCTGCAACCTGTCCATCTTTGCCTTTTTTTTTTTTTTTTTAAAACAGGGTCTTGTTTTGTAGTTCAGGCTGGCCTTAAACTCACTATGTAGCTCAGGCAAACCTGGAACTCAGCAATATTCTGGCCTCTGCCTCCCGAGTGCTGGGATTACAGGCGTGAGCCACCAAATCCAGCATTTGTGGTATGAGGTACTGATTGCCAATGGGCGTGAGCCACCACACCCAGTATTGTTGTATGTGGTTACCAGGGATCGAACCAAGGACCTTGTACTTGCTACGCAGATACCAGAAACACTGAGCTAAATCTCTGGCCCTCTCTTTGCATTTTTATATCTAACATTTACCTGACACAGAATAACAAAACAGAAAATACTGACTGCTAACAGTTTCTAAAGATTTACTGTATGTCAGGGTCTGTACCAAGAATTTCATATGGATTATCTCTTTTAACTCCCAACCTATGAAGTAGGTATTATTCATGACATCATCTTTCTTATTTAGAAATGAGGAAGCTGAGGCTCAGAGAGAACACGTAATTCATTCAAAATCAAACTAACAGACCAATTGAACCAGATTAAAGGCAAGGTCTGCCTGACCGCAAAATTCATCCTCTGTACCTTTATGTTATGACATCTTGGTTTTATAAAAATAAAATGGAGTATTACTCAGCCATAAAAATGATAAATGTAAGTCCTTTATACTCAACTGGATGTACCTTGAGGACATACTCATAAGTGAAATAAATAGGACACAGATGTGTAAGTACCATCTCATTTCTCTAGTATGAGGAGGTGTAAGGGAAGGTGTAAAAGAGCTACAAAATGTATGACAGGTATTATAAAATAGGAAGAAAATGTTGAAAAGTAAAAGGGAAAGGGGGGAGGTAGGGGAAAGTAAAGAAGGGAAAGAAAATGGGAAAAAACCAAAAAGGAAACAAAGCTTATGAATAGAGGGTGGGAAGTTGCAGGGAGGGCAAGGGAATGGGAAAAATGAGAATCAAGATGTGTCATGTGTTGGTATCAATTCTTAATGTTGAATGTGATCCTAATGTATGTATAAAATGTACCAATAAAATCAATTAGTAATGTTATGACATCATCCCTTAACAACTGCTTATGAGATGAATGAATAACTGAACAACACTGTCGAGTTGGGTTGAGGTGGGGAAAGGTGCAGGAGGGGCCTGCAGAGGGCCAGGCCATACTGACCGGTAGAGATGTCCAATGAGGGTGGCCAGTGTGCGCCGGTTAACCCGGGGCAGGCAGCCAATGACTTCCTTGTATTTCTCCAGGCGTTGACTCTTCTGGGGTAATTCTGGGAATGGAAGGAGGGGGTTGGCGAGGACACAGTAGGAGAACAAGGGGCTGGAGGGTAGGATGGATTTCTAGAGAAACAAACCTAGGATGAGTGTATCCCTGTCCTGCCCCCAAACCCCCAGCCATTGTATCTCCCAGAGTGGCAAATTTTAGAGTGGGGAGCTGTCTGATCCCACAAAAGTCTCAGAGATTCTAGCAGGATGGGGGGAGTGGGGGAGTGGAAATCCCCAACTGGGCCTTGGGTTGTAGGGATCTTGGGAGTACCAGCAGCCTCTCTCCAGCGGGGCAGCAACCGAGCAGAGGTCACTGGATCATCCAGCTCTCGGAAGAAGCGTTTCAGCGTATCGGTGACATCCTCCACAAAGTGTTCCCCAGGCCGAAGCTTCACTGATCGTGCATCCCGCCGGAACTCAGCCAGGAGTTTCAGGCTGCGGGCCCGAGCACCCCCTTTCCGATAGACACCTTCCAGCCGGAGCCCTGCAAACAGCCAGCAGGCTCCTCTTTACCTGTGTGAAGACCAACTGCCCCCCAGCAAGCAACCTATCTGCAGCCCCTCCATGTTATGTGGCGGGGGGGGTCACGGAGAAAAACTTCTGTGCCTCAGTGGTCTTGATTCCCAGCCTCCTGTGGAAGTCTTCATCCTCAGAAAGTCCTTTCATGACTTCATTATCATACACCTCCTCCCTACACCTGTATCTCTATCTACTAATTGACTGTAACTTTTTTCAGAACCCAGAGCTTTCACACAGTTACATTCCCCATACTTTTTTTTTTTTTTTTTTGAGACAGGGTCTCGCTTTGTAGTTTGGACTGGCCCTGAGATCACTATGTAGCCCAGGCAAGCATCGAACTCAGGAATCCTCCTGCCTCTGCCTCCCCAATGCTGAGATTACAGGCGGGAGCCACCACAACCAGCATCTCCATACTGTTTTTTTTATTTTGAAACAGGATCTTGCTGAATTGCCCCAGCTGGGCTCAAATTTGCAGTCCTCCTGCCTCAGCCTCCCAGAGTGCTGGAATAACATCTATACAACACCTCATCACATTTTTTTTTAATGTGTGTTTTTTGTTGTTGTTTGTCTATTTATTTATTTATTTTTTTTTGGAGACAGGGTCTTGCTGTGTAGCCCAGGCAAGCCGCTGCAAACTCAGCAATCCTCCTGTCTCTGCCTCCCGAGTGCTGGGATTACAGGCGTGAGCCACCACACCTGGCACTGTGGTATGTGGTATTGATTGCTGGTGGGCGTGAGTCACCACGCCCAACATTCTATATGGTTACTGGGATCGAACTCAGGACCTTGCGCTTGCGAGGCAGGTGTCGGAACCACTGAGCTAAATCTCCAGCCCTTGTTTGTTTATTTTTGAGACAGGGTCTTGCTCTGTAGTTCAGGTGGGCCCTGAGCTCATTATGTAGCCCAGGCTGGCCTCAAACTCACAGTAATCCTCCTGCCTCTGCCTCTTGAGTGCTGAAACTATAAGTGTGAGCCACCATTGTGGTATGTGGTACCAGAGATTGAACTCTGGACCCTGCACTTGTCAGGGATGCTGGAACCAGAGTTAAATGCCTGGCCCTATATTAATTAATTAATTAATTAATTAATTAATTAATTAATTAATTATTTTGCTTTTTGGAGACAGGGTCTCACTTTGTAGTTCAGGCTGGCCCTGAGCTCACTATGGTGCCCAGGCAAGCCACCGCGAACTCAGCAATCCTCCTGTCCCTGCCTCCCGAGTGCTGGGATTACAGGCGTGAGCCACTACGTCCGGCATTGTGGTATGTGGTGTTGGTTGTTGGTGGGCGTGTCCACGCCCAGCATTATATGTGATTACTGGGGATCAAACTCAGGTCCTTGTGCTTGCGAGGCAGGCGCTGGAACCACTGAGCTAACCCTCCGGCCCCCTATATTTATTTTTAAATGGCACTCTGAAATCACATTCTAGTTGATCTGCATTATTCACAGATTCTGTTTTTCAGCCTTTACCTGCTCACTAAAACTTACCTGTAACGTTAAAACCAGTAAATTGTCCCTTGCTACCCATGGGGGACTGTTTTAGCACCCCTGCAAGATAACAGAATCTACTGCTATGATATTAGTGGCATATGAATAGTTTTTATATTGTCTTGTTTCTAAAATAATGACAAGAGCAGTGATTTAGCTCAGTAGTGCCACATCTGCCTCACAAGTACAAGGTCCTAAGTTTGATCCTTGGTACTGAAAAAATAAAATAATGATAAGACAGCAGGGGATTTAGGACAGTGGTTTTGCGTCTGCCTTGCAAGTGTAAGATCTGAGTTTGAGCCCTGGTACCAGGAAAAAATAAAGTAAAATAATGGCAAAAAAAAAATCTGTATACGTTTGGTACAGATGGAAGTTTTTCAAATACTTTCTGTCTTCTGTTGACTAAATACATGAACGCCAAACCCATGAATACAAACGACCACTGTATGCCGGTGCTTCCACAGTCATCTGTGAAATGTACAGACTGGAAGAACACTGAGGCCATGCACCACCTGCACATTCCTAGCTAAAGTCTCAGAGTGTGAAAAAAGTCTTTTCACGATGTATTCAATCACGTTATTGTGCTTTTTATTTCACTCATTACACGGGCCCCCAACTATAACGCTGAAACGCTGCCAAGTGTTTCCAAGGGCGAGGACACAGTGACATAGTTGCAGAAAACACCCTGCGTGTGGAGAGGCTTCATTCATGTCACTGCTGGAGCTGAGTTCAATGTTAACACATCAACTCTATATGTGTGATAAGGTATTTTTATACAGAATAATACATAAAACAAGGTTTCATATTGATTGGCTGATGCAAATACTGAAGTTCAGAGGAACTGAAACCTGTCTTTCCCTTGGGACAATGGTTCAGTACTCACTAATGAAGTGTTTGCAGTGGCTTTAGAGAACTTAACTCCTGCAAATAATGACAGCTGATTATATTTGTTTTCTTATTACCTGTCTCTCCCACTTAGTCCGAGTGCTTTGTGGCCCCCACCCAGCTCTCTGCGTAGTCCCCAGGGTCTGGCATGTGGCAGCCGCTCAACAAGTATCTGCCTGCTGCCGAATGAACACGGTGATGGGGGGATGGGAGGAGAGCGCCGACCTCCAGGGCCGCCTCACTGGGCTGTGGGCTGAATCCTCTCAACACAGAGGCACTGAGAAGAGGTCAGGAGTCCAGTGAGGGAGTGCAGAAATCACAGTGTGGAGAATGTCATTAACCACCGGCTAGCAGAGCTCTTTGTGGGTTTGCAAAGGTGTCTTTCTCTCCTTTCACATGTGTGTGTGTTTGTGTGTGTGCATGCACACATGCATGTTTGCACACCCATGTCACAGTCTAAACCCCAGGCCCTACACCTTCTAGTTTTCTGTGAATTTTTCTTCTCACACAAGTCCAGCCTCCTAAAGAGGAGGTGGATTTCTTTTTTTTTTTTTTTTGAGAACAAAATAGAAATCAAAACCTCACAAAGAATTCTGGGGATCCTTTGCATAGCTGACTTTTTGTGCCTAGAAAATTGCTCACACAGAATAATTCTGCTCAAATCAGCAGGGATTTTGTGGCTTGGCTCTTGCCTCAGTGCTGCCCCCTCTCTGTCCACCAGGCACTACATCCCCAGTCACACTTGAAAGCTGGTCTCACCCTCAATGCCCACGCACCAATACTGCCTCCCTTGGAACGCCTACTACCTGCTCGCCCTACACCAATAATTGACATGCATCATCTCACTGTCACAAATATCCCAGAAATTGAGAACTGTGAGGCTCATTTTACAGATGAAGGGTCAGCCTCTGAAAAGCTTGACCAAGAGTCAGGTGTTGAGCTGGTGTCAGACTGCAGAATCTGGAGGCAAAGATCTTTCGGATGACAACCCCCACCAAGCTCCTACTTCCTCCCCCTCTCTGGCTCAGCGTCAACCACTGGCCACTCACCATGCTGGGTGACAAAACTGATGCAGGCATCCACGATGATGGGGATGTCACCTCGGCTCATCTGCTGCTCCTGTAGCCCTGTGCCTCCCCCGCCAGCAGCTCCCTCAATGGTTGCATTCCATGCTGCAAAGTCCAGCCGTCCCTCTCCCTGCAGATACAGGGTCCTGAGACGGGAGAGGCCTGAGTCAAGAGACAGCTCAAGGGTCCTTGACTGAGAGGCCCAGCAGTCACCAGCAGGGGGCAGCAACATCCAACCCAGATGGTGCCTGAACTGGGGAAGCAACTTTGAGAAAGGAGGCAGCACCCCAGCAGGAGTTGGAGACAGTGGACTGGGTTCCAGAAAGGAGGGGCCAGGGTCAAAGGCAGCAGCAACACCTACCTTCCTGTCTCCACCAGAACCAAATGTTCCTTTTTCTCTGGAGTGCCAGATGCAGAGACCACACCTGAGAGGAGAATCATTGGAAATTATTACTGTCATCTTCAGCACAGTGACAACTATGTAATAAGTGCTTAAGGTATGCAGGGGTAAGGCTAAGAGCCTTACAAAAAATGCTCCATTAAATCCTATGTGTTAAACTGGGCGTGGGGGGGGTCACTGCTTTAATCCCAGCATTTGGGAGGTTGAAGCAGAGGATTTCTCCGAGTTAGAGGCTCGCCTGGGCTATATAGTAAGCTCAGGGCCAGCCTGAACTACATACAAAGCAGGAGCCTGTCTTAAAAAAAAAAAAACCTGAGGGGTCAAGTACTATAATCTCCATGACACAAATGATACTGGTGATGTCACAGCTCACAGTTTGTGACTTGCCTCACGTTGCTTACTATAATAGGACAAAGCAGGGCTGGTGATTTAGCTTGGTTGTTCCAGTGTCTGCTGGCAAGTGCAAAGTACCAAGTTTGATCCCCGGTACCACATATCACAGTGCCGGGCATGGTGGCTCACGCTTATAATCCCAGCACTCAGGAGGCAGAGGCAGGAGGATTGCTGTGCATTTGAGGCTTGCCTGGGCTATATAGTGAGCTCAGGGCCAGCCTGAACTACAAAGTGAGACCCTGTCTCAAAAAAAAAAAAAGTGATGGAGGTAGGGTTTAAATATGTGCAGCTCAGCCTCAGAGTTTGTGCCTAAAGCTGTTACGTTCTGTCCACCCTATGGTCACCCTTCAGGAACCTTATCCCCACCCATGCTCACTGATCTCCTGTAGCCGCCGTAAATGCACTGTGTCCTCACAGGCTGGTGGGCCAGGGCCTGGTGCTGGACACAGGAACAGGTGGTCACCTCGAAGCAGGCCGAACGCTGACAGCCAGTCGCCAGGGGCGAGGCTTGTGTGGGAGGGGGAGCGCAGCCACAGGCGGCCCAGCCGCTGCAGCCCTGGCCCCAACAGCTGATGACAGCTCAGCGGGGAGAACCACTGGGAAGGGGGGACAGGGAGAGAAGAGGGTGGGGCAAGAGTGGGGGGTCATGAGATGGGGAAACGCCCCAACTGCTCCCCACTTGACAGTGCTTCTCAGACTGCCTGTGATAAAGGACAGGGGGCTTTTTCCTTTCTTTTCTTTTTTTAAAGCAAAATATTTATTGGTACAATTTAGATAGTCATGATTGCATTCCTTATACGGAATTTGTACCTGTATGTATGTATGTTGTTCCTTTTTTTCCCATTCGCCCCCTTTTGACTCTCTTCCCCTCCTTATTTAGAAAACTTTGTTTCCATTTTTTCCTTCTATTCTTTTTTCCTCGTTTTTCTTTCCTTTCCCCCTTCCACCTTCCTTGTTCCCCTTTTTATTTGAACATTTTCTTCTGATTTCCCAATATCTATTATATATTTTGTTCCTTATTTCCACTTTCAATTGCTCATATCAGAGAAACAACACATACGTATTTAAACGTGTGTCAAATTTATCTCATTTAAGAGTATGGCCTCAAGGTGGATCCATTCATCTAGAAATGTCTAAAGCTTATCATTCTTTGAGCAGTATTCCATTGTACAAAGAAACCACATCTTGCTGGGTATGGTAGGGCGCACTTTTAATCCCAGCTGTCAGGAGGCTGAGGCAGAGGACTGCCTCAAATTCGAGGCCAACCTAGACTATATAGTATGTTGAAGGGCAGCATGAACTACAAAATGAGGCCCTATTTTAAAAAATAAATAAATAAATACCAATAGATTTTCAAAATGTCTTCTTTATCCATTCATTGGTTGATGAGCATTTCTTCCCTTTTTTTCAAAGCTCCAATTTGTCACTAACCAATACTTTTGTTAAAAACAATAAAAATGCCAGGCATGGTGGCTCACACCTGCAATTCCAGCACTCGGGAGGCAGAGACAGGAGGATTGCTGAGTTCAAGGCTAGCCTGGGCTACGTAGTGAGCTCAGGGTCAGCCTGAACTGCAAAGCAATACCCCGTCTCAAAAAACAAAAAAACACCACAATAAAAAAGAATTGCCAAAAAACTGCGATGAAAAGAACAAAGACATGAAAGCCTATAAATTGTATAATTACATTCAACACATAAAATTACCCTGCCAAATTGCTATAAAACATTTGAGGTGCTCACTGTTAAATTCTTATCCTGTCATGGACCATGACCTGTACCTATAGTAGTCTGGAAACCAATATGGTGCAACAGTCTTCAGTCTATACTTAGGACAGCACTACTTTAAAGGACGGGGTAGACTTTGGAAAGCGTAGCTAAAGCAAGAGGAGACTCATGCCTGGCGGTGGGAGGAGCCCCAGGAAGGCTGTAGATTTGGCTCAGGAGCCTGGGGAGCTAAACACTTCCTACAGCAGAGTGTCAGCACTACAAAGGGGCCCTGGGGAGGCCAGAGGCAGCCCTAAGACCTTGCACTGGAAGTCAGTAGTGAGCTGCAGGGAGCAGCACAGAGTCCGAGCAGACAAAGTCAGATGAAGGGGTTAAGGAGCAACTTCAGGCTGCACATGACTTCCCGAGGAGCTGTCAAGCAGGAAGGAGGGCAACAGGGTGAAAAGGTGAAGGTAGAACAGAACTGAAGAAAGAGCTGTTTTAGGGTGGGAGAGACTGTCGTCATCACCTTCACCGCCATTATTCTAACACCCACATGTGGAGGAAGTGCTGTGTGGGAGCCTCATGTGTCACTTAAGCCTCACCCCTGGGGAGCAAGTCTCTTACACCCACTCTGCAGATGTGGAAAAACTCCCATGGCTCAAATCTCAGGATGTCTGACTGGAGCCTGAACTTTGTATTCTGATGACTGGGTCCAGGAGGAAGAGATCAGCTTGTCTAGGAGGGGAAGCTGGACAGGCAGAAGCAGCTTTGGCTCAGGGCCTGCTGGAGAACAGGAGGGCAGAGGGAGGGTAACGGGCAGCAGGAGCAGCTTTTCTCTGAGACCAGTGAGAAATGGGCATGCACTTTGGAGAAGGAGGTGTGGTTTCTAGTTCTGTGCTGTGCTACCTCCGAGCTCTGACTCAATAGCTAAGTGACCGTATAACCTCTAATGCTTAGTTTCCTGATGGGTAAAATATCAACAATCCTAACCTCTAAGGGTTGCTGTGGAAATTGAATATCAAACAGGCAGTGTTTAACACAGGGCCTGGCACAGAGTATATGCTCAGGCAAGTTTAGCTGCTTAGTAGGGAAAGTGGTGAGAGAGGCTGCAGGAATATGAGAGGATGGGATGGGGGTAGGGGAGCAGGTAACAGGGTTTGCTGGGTAGGAGTCTGAGCTACCTCACCTTGCCCACAGCACTGACCCAGGCCTCTAGGCTGTCAGCTCCCTCTGTGCAAAAATGTTGGATTCTTCCTCCAGTAAGGATGAGCTCAAAGGAAAACGGGAACCTGCAGAGAAGACAGGAAGGAGAATAAGGGTGCACCAGGAGTCTGTCAGGCTGGGGAGTAGGCAGAGCACGAAAGGTTGTTACCTGTCGAGGTCACCTGGGTCGATGGGTGGGGGACTCACACCCAGACATACAACATCTTGGGACTGGAGGAGGCTGAGGGGTTCAGGGCTGCTCTCTGATGCAAACATTTCCAGAGCTGCTCCCAAAACGCACCACAGACGGGGAGGAGCTGAGTGGAAGAGAGACAGATGGTCGAGGGGGCAGCAAACCTCTGTTCCCACGTCACAGATTCCATTTATCAGATATTTATTCTACCCCACTGATCCCATGACTGGGTATTATAGTCAGTCCTGTTCTGCAGATAGGGAAACTGAGGTTCAGTTTGAGCAGCTTGCCCAAGTAACTGAGGTAAGTAGAAGACCTGGTATGGTCTGACTTCAGAGCAAAGGCTCTGTGCTATCACTCAATGCCGTCACCTGCGTGGTCTCTTTTCCAACTCAGCACCCATGTACTTCAGCATGGCTCCCTCTCCCACCTGCCCCGTCAGCCCTCTTGCTGCATGGCATATTCCTGTCCCCCTTTCTTCCCATCTCCTCCCAACCCTGGCTCTCTCTCACCATCCCGGCCCCTTCGAGGCGGTGGGGGTCCAGCCTTGCTGCTGATAGGCCCACAATACAGGAAGCTGCTGTAAGTGGCAGGCACCACCACCTCGTTGTATACACCAGGGGAGGGGTCTGCAAGGGGAAAAAGCCACTGGGGTGAGGCCAGTGCAATGGGATGACCTTACCTCTTTACGCAAACAATCCAACGAAGGAAGACCGTGGCCCTAACTCCACAGGCAGCATGGCCAAGTAAAAACTAGGAGACTAGAGCCCTCACTACCCAGACTGGAAAAGGGTGGCAAGAGATGAAAAGACAGGAAGCCTCTGGCCTGTTACTTATCCCCATCCCTCCCCTCCAGCCACCAAGGCAGTCAGTTCTGGGTGGAGACCTTGGAGCATGGGGCATCCTGTGCGGGCCGAAACCTAACTGATGGAGACCACGGTCAAGGTGATCATTCCTTCAAGCGGTCAGACTGTCCTGAGGCAGAGACCTGACTTGTGGGTTGACTCTCAGAAAAGGACCAGAACCCGCACCTGGCACGTCCTGTCTCATCTGATGACTTCAGAGTCATCTTGTCACTTTAGGAATAGGCCCTGGGAGATCAAAGGAGTTGAGAAACATGCTAAGCTACTGGGACCAATGAGCAATGTGTTAATGGGTACCCCTTGAAAAACCAAAGCCAGGGCTGGAGCAGAGATCTCGGGGCGGGGGCAAGGAGACACTGGGGAGTAACCTGAGGACAGAAGGCCAGGCACGCTACCATCGAGGGCTGAGGGGGCCCAGGGCTCCTCGCCCTCAGAGGCCTCCACATGGAGGAGCTGGGTCATGTTCTTCAGCAAATTGGGGCCTGCCACAGCCGCACACAGGGCCTGCCGGGAGGGAAGCACCTCTGTGAGCCCCTCCCCAGCTGGAACAGTCCTCTGATCCCAAAACCTGCCCCACTACCCATTGCAATTCAGAAACTGCTTGTCTCCCCCTCCATCATCCCCAAACCAGCCCTCCCACCTGGAGAAGCTGGTTATGATCTGGATACTGGGCATGGGGCTTCCGGAAGAGCCCCAGCCGGTACTTTCGGGAGATGAATTCTCCTCGGGCACCAGGGGTCGAATCTGGATGCAGCCCCTCACCAGGGGGTAGTGCCCCTGCCCAGAAGCGGTTGGCACGATCATTTCCCAGGACAATGAACAACTGTAGGATGACAAAGGACACAGACATGTGACCAAAGCTCAACAGTCTCCAGACAGCCCACTACCAGGCCTGCCTCCAGGTAGCTTTTTTATTTTATTTTCAGTATTAGGCACTGAACTCAGGGTCTTCATATTCAGTTAATCCCTGGACCGTTTTTTGTGTTTGTTTGGTGAGAAGGGGTCTCACTTTGTAATTCAGGCTGACCCTGAACTTACTATATACCCCAGGCAAACCTCAAACTCAGCAATCCTTCTGCCTCTGCCTTCAGAGTGCTGGGTTTACAGGCGTGAGCCAACCAGTCCCAGCATTGTGTTGTGTGATACTGATTGCTGGTGGGCATGAGTCACCACACCCAGTATTGTACGTGGTTACTGGGGATCAAACCAGGGACCTTGCATTTGCTAGGTGCTGGAGCCACTGAGCTAACTCTCCGGCCTTTTTTTTTTTTTTGAGACAGGGTCTTGCTTTGTAGTTCAGGCTGGCCCTGAGCTCACTATGTAGTCTAGGCAAGCATTAAACTCAGCAGTCCTCCTATCTCTGCCCCCTAAGTGCTGGAATTACAGGTGTGAGCCACCATGACTGGCATTGTGGTAGTGGTACTGATTGCTGATGGGTGTGAGTCACCATGCCCAGTACTGTTGTATGTGATTACCAGGATTGAACTCAGGACCTTGTGTTTGCTAGGCAGGCACTGGAAGCACTGAGTCAAATCTCTGGCCCTTTGATGTTCTTAATTTTAGGGTCTTGCTAAATCGTTGAACTGTCCAGGCTAGACTTGAATCCTTCTTCTTCTTCTTCTTCTTCTTTTTTTTTTTTTTTTTTTGGTACTAGGGATTGAACTCAGGCCCTTGCACATCCAAGGAGGGCACGGTACCACTTGTGCTAAATTCCCAGCCCTTGAATATAATTCTTCTGCCTCCAAGAGCACTGGGATTACGACTATGCATCACCACGCCCAGGTACCTTTTCTTGGATGCTCTCCTCCTCACCAGGCCTCACCTGTACTATCTCGTTAGTCCAGACGCTGGTGTCTAGCTTCAGGCTCTGCACCTTGGAGATCCCAGAACCCAGGGCCCGGTGCTGACCTGCTAGGAGTAAGGGACGTGTAGCATGGGTACGCTCTCCTCCTCTCCCCACGTGGACTCGAGCCTCCAGCCCTCACCTGCACACTGCTTGCAGATGACAACCCCCAGGTTGACAGCAGCCCAGTCTGGGCGGGAGGCCCCACAGTCCGCACAGTGCCGGTTCGCCCGATTTGACCAGATCTTCTCAGCCACCTCGTAGTCAGACAGGGTCTCGGTTACTGCTTCCTGCAGAGCGGCCGCCCAGCTCTGCCGAGACCCCCCAGACTCTGCTGTGAAGCTGAGGGGTGGACAGCCAGTCTGTGGGCACAGACCTCCCCCACCCCATCCCAGCGACCATTCCTGCAGGAGCCACCAAGCAGCATAGGCAAGCCTAGGCCCTCCTGACAGTTCGACCTCGCCCACAGGACGCCCCTCAGTATCTGCGGACAAACTGCTGAGGTAGCCTCCAGTCCTCAGCACCCTGTGCCTCCCCCCATGCTTCCCACCAGTCCAGGCCCCACCTGAAGCAGCGGTGGGGTGTGAGCAGGTCAAAACTGCGGCTCTTAGTCTCCCGGACACTGCAGCCTTGCAGTTCGATGAAACAGATCCCGATACCCAGAGAGAAGGCCTGGTGGAGTCAGAGGTATGCACTGTGAAGGGTCAGAACAGGCTGGCCCGCTCCTCAGCCCTCCCCACCCCTCCTCACCTGCTCGCTCTTGTACAAGGCCAGCTCTCCAGGGCTCAAGGCAGCAAACACCTTGGCCTTGTGTCCACGCAGCTCCAACATGCCCGTACGGAGGGGGCGGGGGGGATGGGGCGGCCGGGGATGGCCCAGCAGGCGCTGCTCCTTCAGGCAGGATTGCAGTGTAGAGCACCACATGTCCCGCTGAGCTGGGGGACAGGAAGCGGGTCAGTGGGCCACGTGCTCACACAGCCTTTGGCCTATGTGCCCCACCGCCAGCCCAACCCTCACCCTCGCTGTCTGTGCGGAACACGAACACCCTCTGGACTGTGATGACCTGGAACTTGTTGTCCTTGCTGCTGCGGGTCATCTCAATGGCAGTCAGAGGGATCACGCCCTTGGGGAAGGGATCCTGGAAAGAAAGCGCGTATGGCCTCGGGGACAGAGCTGAGCTGTGTGCTCTTGAGTCTGTGGTCCACCAGCTCTCACGGGACCCACACTCAAGTCCCAAGCAACAGTTTCCAGTGCTAAGCTAGTGACCTATAATACTGACAACAGGCAGGTGGCAGCCATCCCTCCATCACGGCTTCCCTCCTTCCAATCTCAAACCTTCCTCAGCCCTCCGTTTCTGGCTTTCTACTCTCCACATGGCATCTCCAACCACCCACCTTGTCACTGCCAAAGTACATCAGACTCCTTCCATTGAACTGCACAAAGCGCCTCTGGAAGACATAGTTTCTGAAGAGAGAAAGAGTGGTGATCAGTATTTGGGGATGCGTGGATGGGGAGATCACAAGGCCCAGAAGCACCTGGACCTCCCCTCCCCATTTTAGCCTCCTTCTTCTCCCTTCCATTCCCAGCAGTCTCACCCCTGAGGCGAGAGTTTGTCTAGCCAGCCACTGAGCAGGGGGACGGGGCGGTCTGCTGTGGAGGAGAAGCTGGCATAGGGTGAGATGAGGTCCTCACTGGTCTCCTCTGTGTCTAGGGTGGGTAGTGAGAGGATGGAGTCCCCGGGTAGCTCAAGGCTGGCATAGCCAGCATCTTCTCGTACCTCTAGATCCTGCCTGCTGAGCCTGGTGTGGACCGGGACAAGGAGACACAGATTAGACCAAGGACCTTGGACACCATCTTTCTAATCTCTAACCCACCCATAGCACCTGATGCAGCGTCTGGTGGATACTAAATCTGTTTTTCAAACAGGGAATAGAGAGATTGGGAACCCGAAAGATTAGCATGGAGTTTCTTCCTGGAGTATACTTGGAATGTCTTTGTTTGAACTTGGAATTTTAATGGGAAAATTTCAGTTCCTCTTTTCTGACCTTAGCATTAGTTGGGTAGAAAAACTAGAGAAAGATTCAGTAGATGGCTTCCTGCTTATAGCTAATACATCTGTCTTATTTGTTGTCTCACCAAAAAGTTCTTGACCTTCTCTCCTTGGAACAAGCTTCCATCAGCTCTCGCTGGAGGATACAAATTGTTTAACCGGCCACCTGCTTTCCTTCTCACCCTCCCTCCCACAATCCACTCTCCCACAGCCATTACTGCTCTTTTAAAAATGCAGTAAGATCATTTAACTCCTCTGCATGAAATCCTTCAATAACATTCCATTTGCATTTAGGCTGAAACCAAACTCCTTACTATGGGCAGCAAGGACTTCACGGTGAGCCCCCAGCTCCTCCTGATCTCATGCTGCATCAGCCTCACCCCTGCCAACTGTAGCCCAGCGACACTTTTCTTCCTCTTCAGCCTGTACATTCTGCTCCCTCCACCTAAGGCACATTTCCTTCCTTCCTCCCTGGGCTGCTCTTTCTCATCACTCAGGTCTTTGCTTTTGTCATCTTCTTAGAGAGGATTTCCTTAACCTCCCTGAGAGGATTCTTCTGTTACTTCAGTGGTTCTCAACTTCGATAGCCCAGAGACACTTAAACTTTTTTTTTTTTTTTTGAGACGATCTTGCTTTGTAGTTCAGGCTGGCCCTGAGCTCACTATGGAGCCGAGGCAAGCCTGGAACTCAGCAATCCTCCTGCCTCTGCCTCCTGAGTGCTGGAATCACAGGCGTGAGCCACCACGCCCAGCACTGTTGTATGTGGTTACCAGGGATCGAACCAGGGACTTTGCACTTGCTTGCTAGGCAGGCGCTGGAACCACTAGCTAAATCTCTGGCCTGACACTTAAACTTTTAAAAATAGCAGCACATGGGTTTCATAACACACGCCCAAATTTGACTGAGAACAGAGCCCAAGCACCTGTAGTTTTAGAAGTTCCCTGGGCTCTGGCACAGCTAAGGTTGAGAACTGCACCTCTACCTGATTTGTTGGAGTTCACCAAGAAGTTGAAGCAAACAGACAAGAACCCCACAGAACCTCTGCACCACCTCTACCCAGTTACATGCACATATTCTGCTTTCCTCCTGCGATGGTGATGAGCACTTGGGTATGAAGCCAGACCCTCCTCTGTGCTCTCACCACTCCTTCTTCTCTCACCTAAAGACACTACTCCAGATGTTCTCTCTCTCCCTGTGGAGCTAACTGTCCCTGTCCTCCAGCCATTCTCACCCACTTACAAACACACAGGACATTACATCCTACAGAAAGAGAGACAGCTTGGCTCCACTTCCTCTATCAGCTATCATTCCAACTTTGCTTTTCTCTGCAGAAAAACTCAACAATGTGGTCTATGGATTTCTAACTCCTCTCTCTATATATCTTTTACTAACTCTTGCTCTTCTCTCTGACCTCTCCATATGAAAAGTTACTGGGGCTCTGATCTTCATTCTAGTCTCAGTTCATACTCATTCCTTAGTACAACCATCTAAACGCCCCAGTTTAGACCTCTCCCCCAAACTCTCAATCTGCACAGTCTACTGATCAGCTCTTTCTGAATACATAATACACATGTCAAAATCAACATGTTCAAAAGGACTCCTGACCTAACCCATACCTCCCACCTACTTTATGCACAGACCATGGCAACTCTGTGAACTTTCAGTTGCTTTTTTTTTTTTTTTGCTTTTTGAGACAGGGTCTCGCTTTGTAGTTCAGGCTGGCCCTGAGCTCACTACGGTGCCCAGGCAAGCCGCCGCGAACTCAGCAATCCTCCTGTCTCTGCCTCCCGAGTGCTGGGATTACAGGCGTGAGCCACCACTCCCAGCATTATATGTGGTAACCGGGGATCGAACTCAGGTCCTTGCGCTTGCAAGGCAGGCGCCGGAACCACTGAGCTAACCCTCCGGCCCAACTTTCAGTTGCTCTTAACAGTTGTATTCAACAGAAATCAATGTAGATCAATGTGTAATTTTATTTATTTGTGTGTGTGTGTGTGTGCACGTGTGTGTGTGTGTGATATAAGGGATTGAACTCAGGACCTTGCACTTGCCGGGTAGGTGTGGTGCCACTAAGCTATACCCCCCTGGTCCTCAATGTGTAATTTTAAACTTTCTAGTTGTGGCATTAAAAAAATTAAAATAAGCAGTGTAATTAATTTTTTTTTTGAGACAGGGTCTTGCTTTGTAGTTCAGGCTGGCCCTGAGCTCACTATGGTGCCCAGGCAAGCCGCCGCGAACTCAGCAATCCTCCTGTCTCTGCCTCCCGAGTGCTGGGATTACAGGCGTGAACCACCATGCCCGGCAGTGTAATTAATTTTAATAGGATATTTTATTTAACCCAATATATCTAAAACATCAACATTTTAGCCTGTAACCAATGTAAAAGTTACCAAGATCATTTATATCTGTATCTATTAAATTCATCCAGTATTTTCTTTATACTAAGTCTTCAGAATCTGGTGTTTTCACTCAAGCGTATCTCAATACTGGCCACATTTCATGTGCCTCAGGAGTCACTTGTGGTTAGTGGTTGCCACACAGGATGGCACAGGCTCAAACTAAACCTCTCAAAGTCATTCTCAGCTGCTGTTTTCTCATACCCCAAGTTAATTTGATATTTACTTTCATAATATAACCACTTCTCACCATCTCCACACCCATCCTTACACTGAGACCTCTTACCTAGATTACTACAAGGACCTCCTAGCTGATCTCTCTGGTCCTTATACACACTATTCCAACAGAGCAACGAGTCAAAGACACTCCAGTGGCTTTTCGCTTAGGCTAAAAGTAAAAGTTACTAGAAGGTACCAACACTTTAATCTCTTGTGGACCTCCCCCGGGCCTAGCTCATCCATCTTCCCCAGCCAGGCTGCCCCATCCCCTGTGCTCCAGCAGCCGTCTGGCACCACTCCTCCTCAAGTCCTCATTCTGACCATTACCCCTCCCTGGGACAGTCTTCCCTAAAAATGTACATGGCTAAGTCCTTCAACTCCTTCAAGTTTCTGCTCAAATACCATCTTCTTAATGTTTCAATTCCAATAACCCTGAATAAAAAACTGCACTTCCTAACCTTGTCTCCTAACCCTCTTATGCTGCTCTTATTTTTTTCCATGATACATACACTATTTAATATGCTGTAAGACATAACTTATTATATTTATTAACTATCTGGTCCATAAGGGCAGAGATTGCTATGTATACAGATCTACCCTAGGCATCTGTACCTGGCACATAACAGTTCCTCAGCAAGTATGTGCTGAATGAAAGAAAGAAAAGTTCTTATAATTTCTAATTATGCATTTATCTGCTGTCTACTCACTTTGTACCCTGTCTGTTCACTGGTCACACCCTGCCTGTGGCAGCACTGGGCCTGATACAGTCATCCTGTACCTTTAGTGCTTGGCTAGCACACAGTGGACACTCAGTGTGCATTCAATGAGTTGTGCACAGGGCACTGCCAGCTCAACTACCCCCAAGCTTCTTTTTTTTTTTTTTGCTTTTTTTGAGACAGGGTCTCGCTTTGTAGTTCAGGCTGGCCCTGAGCTCACTATGGTGCCCAGGCAAGCCGCCGCGAACTCAGCAATCTTCCTGTCTCTGCCTCCCGAGTGCTGGGATTACAGGCGTGAGCCACCACGTCCGGCATTGTGGTATGCGGTGTTGATTGTTGGTGGGCGTGTCTCCACACCCAGCATTATATGTGGTTACCGGGGATCGAACTCAGGACGTTGCGCTTGCGAGGCAGGCGCCGGAACCACTGAGCTTACCCTCCGGCCCCCAAGCTTCTTTTGTGCTTCCATCACAGCCCTACTGAGCACTCACCTGGGTTCAGCCCTGTCCTCACAGACACTCCTCCCTTCTCTTCTGTCTGGCATGCCTGGGATCCCCACAGGCTGGACACCATAGTACAGGCATCCAGGATCTATGACGTGCACTGGCAGGGGGAGAACAGGAAAGGGGAGGGAAGAGGAGCATAGATCTGAAGTCTCAGCAGGCACTATCCCTCTCCTGAGCCCAGGATCACCCACATACCTGTGCCTGTGGTGGGCCTGAGGGTAGGGGTGGGGGCAGGAGTAGGAGCAGCTCTTGGGGAGCTGTCTGGACCCCTGAGGAGAATGGTGATTGGTTACTAAGGGAGTAATCTTGCTCTCTCAACCTCCTTTCCGCCCCAACATCAGATCCCTAGGGAACCAACCCTACTCACTTGTCCTGAGCTGCCTGTGCCCCGCCTCCTAAATCCAAGCCAAAGTAGATGGCATTGGGCATCATCTCCACGGTATTTGAGGTTGACAGCTGCTCAGCAGAGGGTGTAGGAAGAGAAGGTGACCTCGAGCTGGACTCTGAGCTTCTGGACACTTCTGGTACCCAGAAGGGTGGGCTCAGCCCAGGCCTCTGGGGGGCAGTAGGGCCGCTGAGCCCGCTGAACACTGTCCTGGGCTTGGGTATGGGCTTGGAGGGCTGGGACTGGGGTTCTGGACTGGAAGACGGCTTCATGGTACTATCTGACTTGGGATCCAGGAAGTCCTCGGTAGTGCCTGCCTGCAGCAGGCGAAGAATGCGTTTCCGGTGCCCTGTGGCGCTGATGCCCAACTGCCTCAGCTCCTCGTGGCCCAGGCCTCGGGCTGCACCTGCTGTAGCCAGGCCATGCTGTCGGAATGTGTCTGCATACTGCTCCAGGTGTACCTTGGCCAGCCACACAGTGATGTCCAGGTCCTGAGGGGCAGCCATGGGGGCTCAGGCCATTGCTAGGGGGAGGGGCAGGGTGAAGGGAGGGCTCAGGCTGAGATTCCCCCTCTCTGCCACGGAGTGTGAGGCTTGGACAGGGTACCAGTGTCCAGTCTTCCTCCAAAGAGAATGCCCAAAGGCCCTGAATCTAGAAGCAGAGCCTTCCTAGACTATTAGAAAAACTTTCTCCTTACAAGACAATCTCTTTGTGTGCAGCTGAGGAAACTGAGGCCCAGTGAGGGGGAAAGGGCTTGCTTTAGGTTCACAGCAAATGGTGCTAATTTTGGGCCCTAAGTGTCTGCCCTTCTCGGGAATAGTCAAAACTCTGCCCCTACCTCCTGCACATTTAACTGAGTAAGCTTGGTACAAGACGTTGGAGCCCTGCTGGGCACGCTGCAGTGAGTTCGGGAAGGCCACTGATGTGGCAGATCTAGTTGTGGTGTAAGTGGAGAGAGGGGCAGGCTAAACAGGGAAAAGGAGCGAGGCTCAGGCTGGACATCCTAATCCTGGTCATTCCCAGTTCCTCCTCCCCTTCCACCTATTGTCTCTTCTCAGACTTCCTTCCTGTCTCTTTAGCCTGGCCACCCCCACATCCTGCCTGCTTTGGTCAAGCTGCCCAGAGGGCCTGAACCAGTCCCAGTGTGTGGGCTCTGGGCCTGGAGGGCCACCACTTAGGGAATAGGGGTGGACGGAAAACTGGGCCAAGAGATGAGGGATCAGAGAGATGAGGGATCAGAGGCCAGGGGCAGACCGGGGCTTTTCTCTGTCCTCCACCCACCCTGCTATGTTTGCACGTGTACACACACCCACCCACACAAGCTCACTTTCCCCAAGACTTCCTTTTCTGAGCCGACCTTCTCCCTGTTCTCGCCCTTGGGCTCAGGTCTCTAACTACCAGTGCACCAGCTTGGTCTACTCCTGTGAGCTGGCTCTGTTTCCCCTGAGTTTTATCTCTGCCAGGCAAGTACCCATCTCACTCTAACGTCCCTCTACTTCAGAATCCCTCTTTGTTCCACTCCTTGTCCCACCTTACTCTGCTCTCTGTCACTGTCTCAGTGTCCAGCTCTACCTAGGTCCGCAGTGCTGTGTCCAGCCACCTCCGACCCTGGGCCTCTGGCTCTGCCTCTATCCGCACAGCTCTCTCCCAGTCGCGCTCCTACTTGGTCCTCGATAGTCCCCGCATCGATCGCGCCCTCCCTCTGTATCTCTTTGCCTGCCTGGGGTGCTGAGCCTTTGGCCACCAGAGTCCGGGCTCAGTTTCCCTTGGCCCGAGGTGCTCCCAGGACTGGGGGAGGGGCAGAGGCGGGCGGGGCAGCTCGGGCCCGGCGGGGAGGGGGCGAGGGGCAAGGACAAGAGGGAAGGGCGGGTCGCGGCGAGGAAGGGGACGGGGCCGGGGGAGGCCGCCCACGCGGAAGGGCGCCGAGAGCCCACGGAGGCCCCGAGGGGTGACGGGGTGGAGTCTGGGCAGCAGGGGCCGGGGCGCGGGTCCTCACCTCGCTGCGCGGCCGTGGTGCTCCTGGTGCCAGCCGCGCTCCGAGCCCGTCCGGCGCGCGGCCCCGCCCCGCAGCCCTCCCCGACGGGGCGGCCCCGCCCGCCAGCCCGCCCGGCCGGCCGCTCCCTCCGCGGGGCCCCCGCCGCCCCTTGTGCAAGCGCCGGTCTTCGGGTGGTTGTGCTCCTTACCCAACCGCCGCACTTATCTCAGGGGCTGCCGGGCTCTGCCGGCTCTTTGGGCTAGAAAAGAACCAGAGCACTGTCGGGGGCGAGACAGCTTGACAGAGGGGACAGAAAGGCAGAGACCAGAACAGAAGGGAGAGAGGCCTGTGCTCGCCTCAGTCCTGCCACAGGGGAGGTGCGGGGTCTGGTCCTGTCCCCTTACCTGTACAATGGGCGTCTCCCCCGCGTCCAGAGGATGGCTGGGCCCAGGCCTCCAGTCCGATTGTGGCAGAAGCTAGACATTCAGAAGTCCGAGAGGCATAGCCTTCCGAGTTCTTGGGGTCCCTAAGATCTGTCGGGGGGGCGGGGGGACAGCCACAGAGGCTCACCCAGGGGCCCTAAGTTTCTTCCAAGAGATGAAGACGAAGGAGTGCACCACCTCCAAACGTCCAAACCAAGCTTAGGGGCTGCCAGTTTGGGGCTAAGCAGAAACAATGACCAGGCAAGCCAACCTCACCCGAGCTGCTGGGCAGAGGGCTGAGGAGAAAGCTCCTCTCCCCTCCCCCGTTAAGCCCGTCCTGGAATCTGCCCCCCAGGGCCGAGGCACTTCCCCCTCAGAGCCGGGCGGGTGTTAGCTGTTCATGGAGGGGGGGAGTGCTGGCCTGCTGTGTTTTCCTGTTTGTATGAGAGGAAGTTGGCTGAGTCAGCCGCCAAAGGAACTGTTACAGCTCAGGGAAGACCCCTGCCTCAGGGGACTGTGAAGAAGTGGGTCCCCTGATGTCCAGGCACAGGGAAAAAACTGTCATCCTCAGCCTCCTGCAGGCTCTCTTCCCTGGGGCCTTCTTTCTGAGGATGATAATAATTAAAAATGTCCATAATAATATCTCCCAATTATTAAGAGCTGCTTTATGTCCCAGGTCGTGTCCCAACATTGCTTTTGCAAACTCCAGTGAATCCTCACAATACCCTCGTGAGACAGAGAATTTTTCATCACCTCCATTTTACAGATAAGGAGACAGGGAACATTAAGTTGCTTAGGCTCAACAGTTAGAAAACGGCCAGCTCTCCTAGGCACCTACAGCGAGGGACAAGACCCCTGAGGAATCTTTTTCCCACCTATGGGCAGCTGTAGAGGTGGTAACTCTATCAGGAAATGTCAGCTCTACCGAATGACGTTTCTCAAGGGCTACCTGCTTCCCTCTAAAAGCATCAGTTCCTGCTCTAACAGCTTCCTGTCAGTGACAGAATCAGGCACAAGCCTGGGAGATACAATGGGTGCTGACTTAAGTCCAAGAATGTCCTGATGGTCTTGCTGAACTTTCCCTAAATTTCTTTCCTCCCCACTCTCCCTCATAACTCCCACAGCTCAGGCTGCCTTCTTTCCTCAGACACATTTCCCAGATGAAATCCTGGCACACTTCATCCTGCTCTGGCAGCTTCTCGTTGGAGTACTAACCACCCAGAGGGGCAGAGCAAGAGAAAGCGCAGGGATGCGGGTCTGCGCAGATGGGTGATGTAGGGTTCTGGTTACATGTAGGAACCCCGACCTCTCTGGTTCCGCGTTTCTTATCAGTAATCAAGTAAAGCTTATGGAGTCTCGTCTCCTAACAATGTTTTGAAATGCATAAAATAAAATATATAGGCTATTAAGCAAACCAATTGTACTGTAATAAAGTTACAAAACTATTTTTAATGTGATACAGAATATATGTGTGTGTTTATTAATGCTTTAAATAAGATATGGTGTTAGTTGTTTGTTTGTTTTTGTACCGGAATTAAACTTGCAAACTTGGGTTCACACAGCAGGCACCAGAACCACTGAGCTAATTTCCAGCACAAGGCCTTGTATTAGGTTAATACCACACATAATTTTCAGGTAGTGATGACCATAAAGATGTTTCAAAGGATCTGTAATACTGGAAAACATGAATGATTTCTATTGCTGACAAAGCTATAGTTTGAGCTAATATGATTGGCTTGTCGCTATTGTTAGAACTGAAGGGAATATTAAATTCCATCCACCCCCATAGACGTTAGTGAAAATAATGCAAGTTTTTTTCCTTATCCAAGTTTATTGGGTCCAAGTTAAGGACACCAGGGCCAGAGGGTCAGGGCCGAGCCACAGAGACTTGGCTTCCTTCCTTACATACACTTCCTTCTCTAGTGATGCTATGAGGTGGGTGGAGGTTTTGGCCTTTAGGTCTTATTATTCCTTCTTCCTCCCTGGCCCCCTTTCTGGGTTTCTCACCATCCCTATTGCTATGTCTCTCTTCCTGGGTGTCTGTCTGTGTTGTCCTTTGAGGTCAGTTCTGTCTTTCTTACCTCTAGATCTTCTTTTGATTTTTTCTGTATGTTTATCTGTCTTCTGTCTGTCTGTCTTTCTGTATCTGTCTGTCTCCGTCTTTCTGGTCCTGTAATCTATAGCCCAGGAACAGAGGGACAAAGAAAACCTTTTGATTCTAGGGTCAGTGGGGGTGGAAGAAGGGGTGTCCTTGGGTTCATGCTTTGCCCTGGGAGGCACGGGTCTTCCCCATTTCCACTTTTTCATTCTCAGCATTTGCAAGGTTAGAAACAGGTCAAGACAGCAATGAAAGAGAGCAAAGGCAGAGTGGAGGCATCCCAGACTCCAGAGGGCAAGAGCCCTGGTGCCTCTGAACACGGATACAGAGGGGCCTTTCCCCACACTCCCCTCCATGGAGCTGCAGGGTAGGACGCCGTCCCTGGAGGAGGGAGGGCATCTTCACGGGGTGTAGGCCTACAAGATGACTGAGCAGGGTGGGTAGTGGCCTGAGAAAGGTCGTGGCCAGGGGTGGTGGGGGGAATCCTGAAAGAGCTGAAGGGATCCTAGAGAAGGGGCAGGAGTGAACCAGGTCACAAGAAAGAGGGGAAACTGGGTGGGTAACTAGTATCCTTGGAGACCACGTTGGGTCTCTGTGCCTTGGTCAGACCCTCTCATCCTCACGGCCAGGGTCACCAGTGTTATCCTTGCAGCAACATCTGCAAGGTCAGGCTGTTGAGGGAGCTCTCCCTACCACTGTAGGGACAGCCACGGCTAGTCAAGTCAGCTGAGCTGCTTTGCCCTTTGACTCCCGCTTAGAGCTCCTCAAAGCCTTGTAGATGACACTGTCTGCAAACTGCCGTCCTGGAAGGCCAGTCTCAGTTCATTCTGGCTACAGAGACCGCTTCACTGGCCTCCCCATCAGATCTGCTGGCTCTGTGTAACACATGTAGAAACTGCCACCCTGCAGGACAGTGTTTGCACAGAGCTGCAATAGAAAAATAAGTTATGGTGCAGAAACCAAAGAGAATAAACAGCTTCCTGAAGTTTCATCTCTCAAAGGATCTCATAACTTCTTTGTCAGCCATAAACCTTAGGCATCAGGGCCCCCTCATCCCCCAAAACCTTATTCCCCAAAGCTTTTCCCAGAACCAGCCCAGTCTTTCTCCCGAGCTCTTTATTATATGGTTAGATTTACCCTGTCTGGCATTTTGCAGGCATAAAGGAAGGAACATAAGATTAGTTCATCTTAAACCTTAACCCTAAAACATGGGCCAAAAGGGATAGTAGTGAGCAGAGGAAGGGATAAGACGGGTCAAAAGGAATTCTCCAATGTATCCTCCCATATCCCTCTTTGCTCCCATTCAGACAGTAGACAACTGAGCTACAAGCACTTTGGAAACTACTTTGTTCTCCATAAGAGGATGATGCTTAGTAATCAAAAGTAGAGTCCTGAGTGTGAGTGAGTGTCACTGTTCATGACAGTAATACTGTCTACTAAGGAAGCCGAGCCAGGAGGATCAAAAGTTCCAGTTCTGGGCTGGAGATTAGCTCAGTGGTTCTGGTGCCTGCCTTGCAAGCACAAGGTTCTGAGTTCGATCACGGTAACCACGTACAATGTTGAGCGTGGAGACTCACGCCCACCAGCCATCAATACCACATACCACAGTGCCAGGCGTGGTGGCTCATGCCTGTAATCCCAGCACTCGGAGGCAGAAGCAGGAGGATTGCTGAGTTTGAGGCTTGCCTGGGCTACATAGTGAGCTCAGGGCCAGCCTGAACTACAAAGCCAGACCCTGTCTCAAAAAAAAAAAAAAAAAAAAGTTCCGGTTCTGATTAGTAGCAAGATCTTGTCTTGAAATGAAAGACTACGGTGAGTGTTTCTGGGCTTGCTCTCCACACAAGAAAAGGGAAAGGGAGGGAATGGCAGGAAGAAAGGGGGGGAAGGAGAGGGGGAGAAATGAGAGAGAATGAGAGCTACAATAAGTCTCTATCTCTACTTTCAACTGCTGTGAGACCTGAACAGAGTACTTAGGCTTATACCTCAGTTTCCTTTGCTGCAAAATGGAAACGCTGACAGGATTGTTGTGGAGATTAATCCATGGAAATATATGGGTGCTATGCGGAAAGGGGTGACGCACAGTAAGTGCTCAATAAGAGTTTCCCATTCCTTGTTACTATTTTTACTAGTCACTTCCATGGTAACTCTGGAATGTATTAGGCTTGCTTGCTACCCCGTCTCCCTGGAATATCCTAGAGCCTTGTATCTTTTTATTTGTTTTGCAGTACTGAGATCAAACCCAGGGAGGCCTGAACTATATCTCCAGCTCTTTTTCTTTTCTTTTGAAAACTTTAAGACAGGGCCGGAGATTTAGCTCAGTGGTTCCGGCGACTGCCTCGCAAGCGCAAGGTCCTGAGTTCGATCCTGGTAACCACATACAATGCTGGGGGTGGTGGCTCACACCCACCAGCAATCAGTACCACATACCACAGTGCTGGGCGTGGTGGCTCACGCCTGTAATCCCAGCCCTTGGAAGGCAGAGACCAGATGATTGCTGAGTTTGAGGCTTGCCTGGGCTACATAGTGAGCTCAGGGCCAGCCTGAACTACAAAGTGAGACCCTGTCTCAAAAAACAAACAACAAAAACAAAAACCTTTAAGACAGGTTTCTCTAGGTTGCCTGGGCTCAGGTTTATAAGGTAGGCACAGTGGAATTTTTTGCTTTGTTTTTGTTTTGCACTACTGGGAATTGCATTCAGCCCCTTGTGCTCCCAGGGTAGGAGCAGTACCATTTGAGCTAAATCCCTAGCACTGGGCTCATATTTACAATTCTCCTGTCTCAGCCTCCCCTGTAGCTAGAATTGCAGGCATGTGCCACCACCTCTAGCTTGTGGCATCTTGTTATTGAATTAGAACATGTTGCACTCCTACTGTATTTTTATCAACTCCCAAGGTTCCTCTCTGTCATCTTGGCACTTTCACCCCTTCTGTTATTCTTATCCAATTTCCTGTCACTCCTGCAACTCCTGACCACCTCCATAGACTCCAGTGGGTTAGAGGGCATACACCTTCCCCTTCCATCAAGGGCACAACCCTCAGCCCTGAGAAGCACCACTGAGGGACCCTAAGGGGCATACGTCTCAATGGAAAAAGCACTCTTACTCAGTCAATCCGTTTTTCTCAGTTTCTGTAGAGTGTCTTTTCTGGGCAGCTAGGCTCAAAGGCCTAGAGATATATCAGCCTTCACACAGGCTCTGGGAAACACGACCTGCTAGGGAAGGGGGACCCTTAACAAAGAACCCTCAAAAAGGAGCACTAGACAGAAGCTGGGGGCTGGGGGCAAGGGGCTGGGGGCTGGGGAAGATTCTCCAGAAAGCTGTGCTGGAGCTCAGAAAGTTGGGGGAGGTAGAGCAGGAACTGGGAGGGTGCAAAGGCCCAGAAGTAGCAAAGAGGCTGGGGGACTTGGTGCCATCTGAGAAGGAAGACCCTTCAGGGTCCTGACACAGGTGGACCCTTACAGCTGTTGGTAGGGATTCAGTTTTAAATTTTAAGAGAACGGAGCCATGGAGACTAGTTAGGACCAGTACTCTCCTCACCCCAAATCCTGTGAGGGCTGCCTCCCCAACATACTCCTAGCCAGGGCCCACCCGGCCCCTCCCCCACTGCCCTCACATATTTGTGAGGCTGAGGTCATCATGGGGGAGGGGAGTGAGTGCAGGGCCAGGTCTGTAAGCCTCCTTTATCCCACAGGGATGGGGCAGCCCTGGGAAGGGGGAGGAGCCAACACAACACCTCCCTTCCCCCCCATCCTCACCGTCACAAGTGACCCCTGCCTTCTGCCACCCTGCGCTGTTGTGAACTGCATTTATAAGAAGGTATTTCAGTGTAGTTTTAGTGCAAGGCATTTCATAAAGGGCAACTAATATTACAGCTACCATCCTCTTGAGGCCTTGGCCAAGTCATTCCATCTTTGGGACGCAGTTTCTCGGTGTAAGGCTAATGGGCAGCGCTATCCAACAGAACTTTCTGCATTGACAGGCAGACTCCACATCTGTGCTGTTCAGTATGGTAACCAGTAGCCACATATGTTCACTGGCACAATGAAATGTGAGCCAGAAAAGCTGAACTTTCTTTTTTTTTTTTTT
>PVIC010014428.1:0-36900 GCA_004025085.1 Thryonomys swinderianus | reverse complement strand
GCTGAGTTCGAGGCTTACCTGGACTACATAGTGAGCTCAGAGCCAGCCTGAACTACAAAGCGAGAACCTGTCTCAAAAAAAAATTTAAAAATCAATGCATTGAAATCTCAATTTTCAAGGTGATGGTAATAGGAAGTGGAGCTTTTAAGAAATGATTAGATCATCAAGGGGAGAATTCCTTTTATAAAAGAATAAGGGCTATCCCTTTCACCACATGAGAATGCCATAAAAAGGTGCCTCTGGGGCCAAGGTTGTAGCTCAGTGGTATTGCACCTGCCTAGCAAGTACAAGGTTCTGAGTTTGATCCCCAGTGATGAAGGAAAAAATGATAACTTCTATAAATGACAAAATGAGACAAAAAATATACCAAATGTGTCAATGCTTTTTTTTTTTTTTTTTTGAGAGTGTCTCACTTTGTAGTTCAGGCTGGCCCTGAGCTCACTATGTAGCCCAGGCAAGCCTCAAACTCGGCAATCCTCCTGTCTCTGCCTCCCGAGTACTAGGATTACAGGCGTGAGCCACCACGCCCGGCACTGTGGTATTGATTGCTGGTGGGCATGAGTCACCACGTCCAGCATTATATGTAGTTACCGGGCTCGAACTCTGGACCTTGCACCTGCGAGGCAGGCATCGGAACTACTGAGCTGAATCTCCAGCCCAATGCCTTGATTTTTATTTCTACCTTTTGAACTGCAAAATTTCAGTTGCTCATAAGCCAGCCCATAAACAGACTAAGACAACCCCTAAATTTATTTCATTGAAGAATATCTCTTATGCTAGCAGTACCATGTGTTTTTTTTTTTTTTTTTTTTTTTTTTTTTTTGAGACAGGGTCTCACTGTGCAGTTCAGACTGGCTTTAACTTCATTATGTAGTCCAGCTGGCCTGGAGCTTGAGGCAATTCTCCTGCCTATACCTCATGAGCAGTTGGGTTATAGGCAGACACCACGTCTGGCTAAATTGTCCTGATTACTACTGCTTTGTGAAAATTCTGAAAGTGAGATGTGCAAGTCTTCCAACTTTAAAAATATTTTCACTTAACTCTTAATGGGTAATATTATCCCTATTTACAAATGAGAAAACTAAGACTTACAGTAGGTTAGCTTGCGGCACAAAAGTATTTGATGGTTACCCAAGATTATACTTAGATCTGCAATAGATATGCTTCTTCTATACTATTACCCCCAATTTTTTTCCAGACTTCATATTAATCCATGTAATCTAAAATTTCCCCTCCCTAAGCTTCTCTGAATCTAACATTCTGTTCCTATTTTTCCTTTCATGTGGGATGCTTCTGCCCTGTTTCATAAAATTTTAATTCACATTTTTTCACTCTCAGCAAAGCGATCTATTCACTCTATTTCCTTAGCAGTACAAGATTCTTTTTTTTTTTTTTGTGAGACAGGGTTTCACTTTGTAGTTCAGGCTGGCCCTCAGCTCACTATGTAGCCCAGGCAAGCCTCGAACTCAGCAATCCTCCTGTCTCTGCCTCCTGAGTGCTGGGATTACAGGTGTGAGCCACCACACCTGGCAGTACAAGCTTCTTTTATGCTTCTCATTGCATATTATATTCTTCAATAAAGGTATCTCTATAGACATTTCTCTTCCTACCTTAAGAATGAAGACATTCTTATATCCCCAAAGTAATAATACTATACTTTTCACATACCAGGTGTTAACTGTTTTAAATGAAGAAAAGAATTGGAAATTACCCCTATAAGAGTAGGCAATAAGAGCATATGTATATGTTGGAATGACAGGCTGTACCTGTGTATACCTGTAAAATTGGCAAAGTTGTAGAAATGAATATGTAGGGAATTTCCCAATCCTAAGAGTGTGATGAGAGAGAGATAACATGAGACAAGTGAGAGATAACATGAGACAAGGCCCAAACACAGAGCTGATGCTAATCTTCCGTTTCCAAGTATTTATTGTGTGGAAGAATACCTGCAAGAAGTAAGATAAAACAAGAGTTTAAGAAGCCCCCCCCAAAAAGTCCCAAAGTAGCTAGCCACAGTGTGGTGAGTATCTGTAATCCTGGCTACTTAAGAGGCTGAAGTAAGAGGATCACTTGAGCCCATAAATGCAGGGTCAGCCTAGACAACATAGTAAGCCCCCCCAGACAAACAAAAATAACAACCAACCCTTAAAATTGAATTTATTGTGGCATAGAACAGGAAGTAACTCCAATAAATTCAGGTAAAGTGTGCTATAACCTGGGATAACTCAAATATATCAGCAGGTTCACTCTAGGGTCAGAATCCCTTAAAGGACAATAAGAAAAAGACATTTCTTCGGGGGAGGAAAGCAGCAGGAAACATGACATTGTGTCAACAGTTACAACCTTTCCCGTGCTGCCAAAACTTTCCTGACTTGTCTGTTCTTGCATCACTTTCAAGTCATCAGCATCACCAGTTTTTAGCCCCAACTGCAGGATAAGAATCATTTCCAGGAGAATATAGTAGTTCTCATTCTTCTCTTTACTGCCATCTAGTTCCAGTCAAAGGTGCAACTTACTCACAAAGGAAATTTAAGAACTCCATGCTCTGGAAAGACCAACACCAGGGCTTTGTGCCATCTCCTAAATCTAGAAATCTATCTTTAGAAGCTACTTGTGGCTAACCTCTTAGAAACGCATTATGTCATTCAGCTTAGACTCTCTACCTGGACAATAAATGAGACTTAGAGCAAAGTGTACTTCAGTGTTGGCAACAACGTGGCATGTGCAGCATAGTTTTATTACAGCTTCCCCATTTTCCAGGAATCTCGTTAGAATCTGGTTCAGCCATTTAATCTCCACCATCTACTTTTTCTTCTAATTGCCTCTTGTCTAGATGGGAGGAGCTCCCGAGAAACATGATGTAGAAGGCACTGCAGTACACTGGCTGCTTGTTGGGGTTGGAATAGACCTGTTCAGGCTTGAGGGATGCGAAAGGATTAGCTCCACAGGCAATGATATGTGTATCCAGGTCCACCAGAATCTGCAAAGAGGCTGCCAATTCCTGGTGGCTAAGGAAGAGAGATAAGAAACGTCATTCTACTGATTATGAGAGACAGAGAGAGAGAGGGAGAGGGAGAGCTAACAGGAATTGTTCAAAATCATGACATTTCTATACTTATCAATTCCCAAAATTACCCAGGGATCTGAAAATAAGCAGCATAGGGAATGAAAAGGCTGCATGGAAGAAGGAAATAAAAGCAGATGAATAAAAAAGTAGGTAAATAAGGGGAAGCAAAATAAACTTTTCCATATGAAAAGCAGTATAAGTGTATCAAGGAGTATCACAAACAGAAATAGGTCAAAACCTGTACACGGTAAGCAGCGTAGGGATCTTATAGTCACGGAGTAGCAGCAGAGTAGGTAGCCAAGCTTCCATCAAGGTTGGGGAAGCATGGAAACCTATGGAAAAAGAAAACAGAAATGAGAAAAGCCAAGGACAAGACTGAGGTAGACCTTATAAGCAAGGCACTTCTTTCAGTGTCTATCCCAACCTTCATGTTGCTCACCATATTCATCATCATCATCCACTCCAGGTTCTTCAATGAAAAATGCTAAATGATGAACCAAGGTTATCAACACAGAGTGTTTAACAAACTCAAATGAATGGGATTCCAAAGATTAAAAAGGTACATGAATCAGAACAGAAAATTTTCAGGGAGTCACCCTGTATTTTTCTGAAACAATGACTCTTACCTGGATGGAAAGCTACTACCATATCTGGATGGGCGCATTGTCCAGTCTCTACCTGTTCCTCCCAGAAGTCATGATAGAGGCCCTTGTGGCCACTAAGGTGAACGGTGCCAGGTTCTGGAGTTGAAGTTGCAGTGCTGTGCAAAAAGCTAGTAGCCACGTCTACACCCACCATGATCACATGGAGGCCAAGATGTCCAGGAAACATATAGCCAAGCTCATTATAGTCCCCAGAATGAGTGAGGAATGTCTCCACATGGGAAGCACCAACCACATGTACTATGCTTCCTCCAGTCTTTCGAGTGTTAATGCCCAGGGCCCTAAGCCCTAGGCCCAGTGTCAAGGGCCGTGACAGGATATCTGTCAGCAGCCGCTTCAAAGACCCCCTCAGAACATCTGGGTCTGGCCTCTCCCTTTCTACACTGGTCCAGAGGATGGTCATGGCTTGGCTGACCAGTACAGCATCTAGTGTAGCCTCTAGTTGTAACCCTCTCATAGAAAACCAGGTATCCCAGTCCTGTACAACATCAGCTGGCCATGCCCAAGGTCCACAGGGTAGGACAAAATCACCTGTAAGAAAGAAGGAGTAAGAAGTGACCTAATCTTACAACAGCACATTTGTAATAGCTAAATTTTTTTTTTTTTTGAGATAGGGTCTCGCTTTGTAGTTCAGGCTATAAAATCTCTGGTCCTATAATAGCTAAATTTTGGAAAACAACTCAAATGCCCATCAAATGGAGACTGGATAATTTTTTTTTTTTTTTTGCGGTACCTGTGATCAAACTTGGGCCCTTATGCGTTCAAGGTTGGTGCAGTACCACTTGAGCTAAATCCCCACCCAGCCCTGTTTTTTTTTTTTTTTTTTTGAGACAGGGTCTCACCTTGTGTAGTTCAGGTTAGCCCTGAGCTCAAAAAACAAAACAAAAAAATTACCAATAAAGTAAATTTAAAAATAAAATAAAATGGAGTACTACTCAGCCACAAAGAATGATAAAATAGAGACATTTATAGCTAAATGGATGCATACTGGGGACATACTCTTAAATGAAATAAATAGGTCATACATGTGTAAATACCAAATAGTTTCACTTGTATGAGAAACTTGAGAGTAAATCAGGACTAAAATATATAAAAGATAATGTAAAATAAGAAAAGGTCTAAACAGGTAGGTAAAGTAGGGACAGAGAATAGAAGAAAGGAAAGAAGAGAAGGAAAAATATGAGAAAAGGAAAAAATGGAAATGAAGTTTTTGTAAATAGGGAAGTGTGAAGGAGTAGATGGTAGGGGGATAAGGAAAAAAAGAACCATGATATATTATGTACAAGTACAAATTACCAATGATGAATGTGATTATAATGTATATCTAAAAATGTACCATTTACCTTAATGGGAATATTAAAAAATGAATAAATGAGGGCCGGAGGGTTAGCTCAGTGGTTCCGGCGCCTGCCTCACAAGCGCAAGGTCCTGAGTTCGATCCCCAGTAACCACATATAATGCTGGGCGTGAAGACACGCCCACCAACAATCAACACCGCATACCACAATGCCGGACATGGTGGCTCATGCCTGTAATCCCAGCACTCGGTAGGCAGAGATAGGAGAATTGCTGAGTTCGCGGTGGCTTGCCTGGGCACCATAGTGAGCTCAGGGCCAGCCTGAACTACAAAGCGAGACCCTGTCTCAAAAAGCAGAAAAAAAAAAAAAGAATAAATGAAATAAAATTTTAAAAAAGAAAAAAGAAGTGACCTAATCCTTCCCTGGCTTCAAAGTTCTCTCCTCACTAATAAGCAATATTTCTTCCATGTTCATTCTAACAACATGTGACCCCAAGTGACCTATCCCTTCCCAGTTCCTTATTTTCCCTTCATAACAATACACCTTCATATCTTTCACCAAGTACCAACCAACTGTGGTCATTATGGCAGAGTTCCCCAACACCACCACTCTACCTGTGACCAGGAGCCATTCCATGAGACGATCCACAGCCACAAAACAGAGCTCTTGACAAACCTTCCTGTGTGCTGGCCAGTCTGACCTCTGGCATTCTGGACCACAGTAATACACATTTCTGCACCTAAGAAAATGGGCCACAGAAATAGATACGATTTAAACCCAGCCTTCTCAGAAAGATGTGGTCTTATCACTGAGTACAGTAAGTCTCAAATTCATAAATGAGTTCTATTCCAGGACAGCTTTCATAAGTCAGATTTGTTTGTAAGTCTGACAAAGTGGGCCTTATACACCTTTGACACAAATACACAATATAAAGCATAAAAAAACCAAACACACATAAAAATACTGTAATTTATTTTTACAGTTACCTTAAAATGCTATGGTTAGGGGGATACAGTGACATATACCTGTAATCCCAGCACTTGGGAAGCTGAGGCAGGATCACTGTAAATTAGAGGATAGCCTGGACTACAAATGGAGACCCTGTCTCAAGAATAGATAAAAACACTCAAAAAAAAAGATGGGGGCCAGAGATTTAGCTCAGTGGTTCCAGTGTCTGCCTCACAGTCGCAAGGTCCTGAGTTCGATCCCTGGTAACCACATACAATACGGGCATGGTGACTCACACCCACCAGCAATCAACACCACATACCACAGTGCTGGGTGTGGTGGCTCACACCTGTAATCCCAGCACTCAGGAAGCAGAGGCAGGAGGATTGCTGAGTTCAAGGCTCGCATGGGCTACATAGTGAGCTCAAAGCCAGCCTGAACTACAAAGTGAGAAAAATAAAAGAATAGACAAAAAAAAAAAACATGAAAAAAAGGTAATATAGACACTTGAGCTACTTTTATGGTTTGTTCACATCTACGAATGTTCAAAATGTAAAATCTGTTTGTATTTCTGTAAGTTTGCAACTTGAATATTCATAAGTTGGAGACTTAGTGTACTCAAGAAAAGGGGTAGGAAAGAGTCTTACCGACCCACAACACCAAAAGTATGTAGGATAACAACTATATTCTAATCTCACGTATATTGAATCACAGAATGAAGAATAAGAGAAGTCATTCTGAAAACTCTGAATTTCTTCCTGGAATGAGGACCTAACATATGGTCATTTTTTAATGTCTCCCCTATTAGGGTGTCATAGATCACCTCTTACAGCGCCGGAGGACCTTGGAGTTTGAAAGGCCAGTAGGTAGTGCTCTACAGTGAGCACAAAATCGGAATGTGTCCTCCAATCTCTGGAACATCTCTTGAGGACATCGAAATCCAAAGCCTGATATAGGAGTACCCCCATCTACCACCAACCTGCAGAAACAACATGGAAAAGTGGCAATAGGGAAAAGATTATCTCCAAAATCTCTCATGTCCCTTTGCCTCCTATACTTTTTCACATCCTTTAGTCTCCCACTCTCATAATTCCTTTCTTAAGTAAATTCTATCTCCTTTACAGTAATAAATCTGGCAAGTTAGAATGAAAAAAATCTCTCATTAACAAATACCTGTTATTGCCCAAATTATATTTCCCCTTCACATTCTGAAATCACTTCTACCACAGATAGTATCTCTCTTCCACAGAGCTAGTCACTCACTTGTATTCTTCATAGCTTTTCATGTTCAGCTTCTGAAGGATCACCTTGGATAGGCCAGGAACATTATTATCCAAAGAGAAGAACCCAAGTGCATCAATGCTAGGGCCAGGTTTTTCGAAAGTCAGAGGCACAGGAGTCACAACTGTAGGTGGAGTTACAACCACAGGAGTCACTGATGGAGCTTTCTTATGCCTTCGTCGCTGTAAACGTGGAGCCATGGCCTATCCAGTGATACCTGGGAACTATATGCAAAACATATTGAGAGTAATTTGGCAGGTTGGACATGATATATTTTCAGATCCTTGGGTTTTGATTTCTCACTAGTCTTTTAGACCCAGTTATCAATAAGATTTATTTAGTATTTATAGATTACTGATACCACAAGCAGTTGTGAAAGACAGAGAATTATGTATAAATATAATTAACATTTTATACATGATTATATACACATATACAAATATAATTTTATATGTAAATAAATGCAGAGAAGCTGGGCATGGTAGCTCACGCCTGTTATCCCAGCATTCAGGAGGCAGAGGCAGGAGGACTGCTGAGTTCAAGGCTTGCCTGGGCTACATAGTAAACTCAGGGCCAGCCTGCTACAAAGTGAGACCTTGTTTCAAAAGCAAATAGCCGGGCGTGGTGGCTCATGCCTGTAATCCCAGCACTTGGGAGGCAGAGATAGGAGGACTGCTGAGTTTGAAGCTTGCCTGGGCTACATAGTGAGCTCAGTGCCAGCCTGAACTACAAAGCAAGACCCTGTCTAAAAAAAAAAGCAAATAAATAAATGTACAGAAAAGGTTTCTCAAGACTCTTAGAAAACTAGTAATAATAATTAAATCTGAGTAAGGGAAGAAGATAGTGAAATAAAAACAGGGTTGACCAAAGGGGACTTCCTTATTTGTAAACCCTTTTTTTTTGCAACAGGGTCTCACATTGAAATTCAGGCTGGCCCTGAGTTCACTATGTAGCCCAGGCAAACCTCCAACTCAGCAATCCTCCTGCCTCTGCCTCCTGAGTGCTGGGATTATAGGCATGAGCCACCACACCCAGCATTGGTATATGGTACTGACTGCTGGTGGGCTAGTCACCACACCTGGTATTGTTGTATGTGGTTACCAGGATTGAACTCAGGACCTTCCACTTGCTAGGCAGGCACTGGAACCCCTGAGTTAAATCTCCAGCCCTGTGAACCTTTTTATAAGGAGACTACATTCATGTATCAGTACATAATATTTATATTCATTTTAAAGAAATTGCCACCACATATGTAAACAACAAATTAAAAAATAGAAATTAAATTCAATATAAAATGAGCATAACAATCGTAAGAGTTATAAAGTCAGTCAGGCAAATTATAAAGAAAATTTCCTAAGTTAGGTTTTTGAAGTAGAATTAAAGCTACACCCACTACTTAGTTAAGACTATGTGATGCCCAACTTTCCTATCTTGTCTTCTCCATGTCTTTCATAGGAGCTGAGTAGACAAAAGGGATCACATTGGAAAAATTAAAACATTCACTGGGCCAGAGATTTAGCTCAGTGGTTCTAGCGCCTGCCTCCCAAACTCAAGGTCCTGAGTTTGATCCCCAATAACCACATACAATGCTGGGCGTGGTAACTCATGCCCACCAGCAATCAATACCACATACCACAGTGCTGGGCGTGGTGACTCACACCTGTAATCCCAGCACTCGGGAGGCAGAGACAGGAGGATTGCTGAGTTCAAGGCTTGCCTAAACTACATAGTGAGTTCATGGCCAGCCTGAACTACAAATTGAGACCCTGTCTCCAAAAAAAAAAAAATCCACTGAGTGAAAATATATTTGTTAATAAAAAATACAAAATGCAAAATACTATATAGAGATAAATACAAATAATACCCATCTCAGCTGAATGATAGGGAAGATTAGAAGTAAACTACTAAGTAGTATATAAATTTTATGAGAAGTAAAACAAAAACTCTACTAGGAGATCAGAGGAACTCTCTTTAGTGGGTGAGCTATAGGAAGACTTTATGAAGTAGATAATGGTTGGAATTGACCTTGCAAAATGGAAATACTTTGACTATATCAAGATGGAGAAAAGGAAATTCTAAGTACAGAGAAAAAGCATGAGCAGAGAAATGATGATAGGAACATTCTAGAAATTAAATAGGATAATTAAAGTTTGAGTGTTATATTTTTAAATATAAGAGCTAAATATAAAAGTCTCAGAAGAAAGCAGGGAAAATCGTCATGACATGAATTTGGCAAATATTTCTAAATATGACACCATAAGAAAAAAATACATAAAATAGACTACAATAAAGGTAAAAACTTGGGCACATCAAAGGATACTACTGGGTTGGAGGTACAGCTCCCTAGTACAGCATGTGCTTAGTATATATGAGGATCTGGATTCTATCTTTAGCACCACAAAAAAAAAAGGACACTAAAAGCACGAAATGACAGCCCACAAAGTGGAAGAAAGTATTCACAAATCATTATTTGACATGGAGTTAGCATCCAGAATATATAAAAAACTACAACATGCCAGGGATTTAGCTTAATGGCCCAGAACCTGCGTGGCAAGCACAAGGTCCTGAGTCTTCTCCCTGATACCAAAACTAAAAAAAAAAAAAAAAAAAAAAAAAAAAAAAAAAAAAAAAAAAAAAAAAAAAAAAAAAAAAAAAAAAAAAAAAAAAAAAAAAAAAAAAAAAAAAAAAACAGTTAAAAAATGGGTAGAATATTGTACTTAAGTAGATATTTTCCAAGGAATATATGCAAATGGCAATAAATACAAGAAAATATGTTCATTAACTAGGGAAGCTAAAATCAAAACCACAATGAAATATCCCTTCATTGCTGTGCATTACTGATGAAATATAAAATGGTACAAGTACCATAGAAAACATTATTCCAGTTCCTCAAGATGTGGATCTAGCATTACTATATGACCTAGCAGTTTCATTCTTAGGTATATATCCCTAAAAATAATTGCTTATATATGAATGTTCATAACCGCACTATTCAAAAAATAGAAACAACTCAAAGGTCCACCAAAGGACAAATGGATAAACAAACTGGGACTATATGTATATATTCTCTCTCCCTCTCTCTCTCTTTCTCTCTCTCTCTCTCTCTGTCTCTCTGAGAGAAGAAAGCAAATATTCAGCTATAAAAAAACTGACAATACATAAATCTCAAAACATTAAGCAAAAGAAGCCAGACATAAGCAGTTACATATAATGTGACACCATTTTGTGAAATAACAAGAACAGATCAACTGGGTTGGGGATGTAGCTCGGTGGTGTTGCACTTGTCTGGCAAGCACAACATCCTGAGTTCAATTCCTAATACCGAGAAGAAAAAAAAAATGAATAGGTCAACTGAGAAAGCAGAGTAGTAGTTGTTAGGAACTGGCTGAAGGGGAAATAGAGAGTAACTGCTTAACAACTATAAGGTTTTCCTCCTCCTCCTTATCGGGGTGGGGGAGTTGTGCTAGAGATTGAACCCAGGGCCTCATGGATACTATGCAAGTGCTCTACCAATGAGCTACACCTCCAGCCTGGGATATTCTTTGGAGATGATAAAAATGTTTTGGAATTACACAGAGGTGATAGTTGTACAACATTGTGAATGTACCAAATGTCATTTAATTGCTACTTTAGAATTATTTTATTATGTGAATTTCACCTTAAGAAGAGAGACAGGAAAAAAGAAAAGCATCTGTAAGCATTGACAGGCTAAAAGGTTATTAATAATCCAGATTACATGCTTCCAGAGCCAGGAAAAGGACAGATGATAAAAACACTGGCAATAGTTGGTTTTACTGTGAATGATGTAACCAAGTTCGAATCAGAGATCATGTTTTGTTATAAAAGTAGCTTGACATTTGATCACAAAGTATGACACTTGATTCCTCATCTATTAGGGGAGGGGGACACTTAAATCATCATGCAGCTGAAGTGTACATTGGTGACAAGAAACAAACAGTCCCAGGATAATCCAGCTCTTGCAAACTAGTAAACCTCTGGCCTGAGGTTAATGGAGGAACAAATCTGTTTTCCTTTGTACTTTTTCTCATCCCTTTTTCCATCTAACCCGTCATGATTTCCCCTCAACTCATAGGTGAATGGACTGAGTCAATAGAATGAAGCTCTTCTGTGTATCACAGTCTCTACATGACTATTAAAGAGGACCAGGAATATGTCAGTGGCACTGTGCCTGTCCTCCAAGTAAGTGCAAGGTACCGAGTTTAATAGCCAATACCAAATGAGAATGAAAAATACGTTACCATCAAAAAAATGGGACCTACTGATAATAGACTACCTTAAAGAATTAAAAGTCACATCCCTTTACTGAAGGGTAGATGAAATTGCCTTTCATACTTCAGAACTTCATTTCTAACAGCTAATCTGATTCTGCCCTCCAACTTTTATTTATTTTTTTGGTAGTGGTATGGATCAATTATGGGCCTCATTAGGCAAGCACTCTGTCATGGAGATAAAACCCCAGTCCAACTGCTCTCCATTTATTCAAAATTTATTTTTATTTTATTTTTTGCCCTCCATTTTTAATAACTATACCTTCTTAGTGCACTTCCAGAATTGCTGCCAGTACAGAAAAATCATTCATTTGCTCTGTCTGCCATTGCCCCCAGCTCAGATAAAAACAGTATCTTCTTAAGCCATGAAAGAATGGGGGTTTTTCATTCTTTTTTTTTTTTAAACAATTAGAGGGAAAAGTTCCTTGATTTGAGACAATTTCAGAGTCTTAAATCCCTGAACTTAATAATGTTTCTGATGCTAAATTAGAAGCATTTTTGTTGTAGGGGGAGCCAATTAAGATTAGAAAGGTACTGCACACTTAACTGCATTTCCAAAGATAGCTTCCTTAAAGGAAGATTAACTTGGCAAAATGGGAGTTAAAAAGAACCAACTAGAAATTAAAAGAAGCACACAGCTCAAGGAAAAGAAATGGTAATAGTTAAATCCCTAATACTATAGTCTCTACCATGTCTGGAACACATTGTGGATCTAATGCTCTGGCTCTCTGACAAGAAGGTAAAAATGTAGAAACGAGGTTAAATCTTTGCACGTATATGTATGTATGTGTGTGTGTGTGTGTGTGTGCATATAGATAATATATCATTCTTCAGGCTCATGTCTGAGTTTGTGTATCTCAAGCCCAGACAGGGCTTCTCTGGTTCTAACTTCCCTGCAAAGAACCTCAGTCTCTTCCAAATTCAAGAGGTATAAACTGACAGAAGGAAAAAGATAAAGGAATACAAAGCTTAAGCTATAAAAAAATTAGAGTAAGCTCTTAAAACTCAACAGAATACAGTTTATGTAGAAAGAGAATCACTTTTTTTCTAGCCATACTCAGTAAGTTGTAACCCAAATTGCCAAACAAATTCTGCAACCAGAATTGTAGAAAGAGGTTCAGAAACCAAGGTACCACTATATAATATTCCTATTATATGAGGAAGAAACACGAAGAACTGAAGAGGAGATACAAACTGGATCATCAAGAAAAAACTGTCATTCTTCACCTCCAACTTACAAACCACAATATTAAACCTGTTCCTAGACTGAAGGTCCCATTTTTCTCCTTCCTCAACAATTGAAAAGCCTCAATTTCACCTAAGCTATTGATATTGTTTCACTATTTCCAGATAAAGATGGCTCATCCAATTTTCTCTGATTCACCAGCAAACACCAAATTATCTTTGAAGAGGTGAGGGGAAGGAGGAATAAAGCTAGTCACTGAGGATACAAAAAAGGGGCAGGGAAAGAGAAAAAAAGAAAAGAAATACAATAAGAACATTGCTATTATGATCACATTCAGCTGTTTAATCAGTGATTAACACTCCCTGGGGTGATAAATACTTACTCAATTATAAACTAAGCAACCAGACAGATTGATGGGAAAGAAACTTACCCTGTTAAGCCCTAGGCTTCCTTCCTTCTCTCTTCCCTCCAAGTGAAGTGGGTGCTTGATCTTCTCAGATCTAGGTTGTGGCTTACTTGCAGCTGTCTTTTCATATCAGTCCCTTTGCAAACTGCTGAAATGATACGTCTTGGTGATTAAGTGTGCCCTGCCAACCAGACAGAATTCAACCAGGCTGAATTCTCCCTAATGAGGCAAGTACTGACTGGACCACTGCCCAAGGACTTCTCTCTCCCTGACCCCTACTCTCTGCCAAGAGGACTCAAGACACTGTCAACACATCCAAAAGCCTGGCAGGCGGAGGAAAGATGAAACCTACTGCTTCCTGGACGTTCTTCAAAGCAGTGTATCTATTCTCAGTTTACATCTTTAAAAAAACAAACCCTTGGGATCAATTCAGAAGTTAGGGTCGTCACTAGCAATGAGAAACTGGAATCCTTGGATGTCAATCTAGACCTAGGACGAGTTTTCCTAAAGCCAATATCCTTTTTTTAGCATAACACTGTTCAGAAAGAACTCAACAATGTCCAATCTAGGCTTAAATATAAATTTAATGATCCAAGAAAGAAGAGAAATGATCATTTAGTAGTAATCAATTGTGGGAGAAAGAAGCAGAATTTGTAAAATTCATATTTCCTGAAAAAAGAGTAAGGTATTCTCTAAGTGACAGTGTCACCAGAAGCATTTCACCTATTTCAAAAAAAGGAATAAATGTTTCTGGAATATTTGCCCAATATTTTATTTATAACTGAAAGTGTATACTATTTCTAGGAATGGAAAATGGAAAGGAATCAATTCAAACATCTCTCATTTTTTCTTGTAATGGCTGTTGACCTAACACATTCCTAGCTCCTTTCTCTTCAAAGCTCTTAAGCTGTACAATCTATCAGAAGCTGTTAGGGCTGTGGTCCTGTATGACTGCAGGACTTGACTATCTGCTTACCTTTGACTCCAGCTGACACTTACCTGTCTCTGAACATCAACAAAAGGGAGAACAGAACGTCTTGCAGCAAAATTCTGGAATGTGGCAGATTAAATCTGTAAGTGTTGGGGATTTTGTTGTTGTGGTTGTTTTTGTCTTGGTATTGAGAACTGAATCCAAGGCTTTGTACCAAGCTACATCCCCAGACCTTTTTAAAATTTTGAGATAGTCTCACTAAGTGACTAAGCTGCCCAAAATGGGCTTGAACTTGTAATCCTCATAACTCAGTTTCCCACAAGTGCTGGGATACACAGGTATATGCCACCAAGACCAGCTAAATCCACATAATTTTGAGGCAGAGAAAGGATTCTTCAAACTGTAGAAACCACAAACTGTAACAGGGAAGGTAAAATAATCATGTAAAGGAGTCAAGGAAACATACAGCATTATGTAGAAGAGCTACAGCTGTGAACAAAGAAAAATCAGCTGTAAAAATCAGAGGCAAAACTCTGAATAAAAAAGGGATGATTCATTCTAAGCATAATTTCAGGACAACTTCAAATTTAACAGGCTTCAAAATTTAGCTTCAAACTCCTAAGAGATTATGAGTTCTGTTGCTAACAGCTGAACTGCAGAAGGTACAAGAAGCCAAGAGATTGACTCTGCTATTTCAAACAACTTATCTTGGAATATAAAATGATAGAAAAATTTTGATGCTGACTATATTTTACCATCATTACCACCTACAGTAGTAGACATTTAAAGTGTTAATTTAGAAAGAGCTGCACTTTTTACAACTTGCATTAATCACAAGTTGCATTTAAAGTAAATATTTAACAAATGGTTTCTTGCAAAGCTAAAAAAGACTTTAAAGAGGTTTCTACTCAGTAAGTAGGAAGTAGTTTTTGAGGCTAGGTGATAGTCTACCATTCTTTGTGTATACTGCTTTTTCTGCGGTATTTGTTTCCTTTTCTTAATTTTTACCCTCAGCCTAAAATTCTCTAATTTCCTAATGATTACTTTATGTTTCCCAGTATCTCCCACAAACACTATGTAACTCTAGTGATGAATATAAGGGTTACAGAAATTCCTGGCACCTTATACACTAAATTCCTCCTTTAGATATGTATGGTTATCACAAAACCAACATTAAAAAAAAATCTTTAAGGTATGCAGTGTATAATAGCTTTTGAAGGGACTTCATGAACTGGTTTGCAAATTAACATTATGGCAAAAAGAATAATCAGTAACTTGAGAAGTTCTGCTTTTCTACTGCTCAGTTTACTAATGCTCATGTAAAACTAACAAAAGTTTAAGGGGGAAAAAAGTTGATGAGAACAACAATTTAACTCATCAAATCACCATGAACTATCTGTGAGGTAATCTCTGAAGAACAGCCCAGCCCATTAACAGAAATTTTTGATATGCACAGAAAGGTCAAATCAGACTACGTTTTCCAAATAAAACCCAACACAGAGATAGGAGCAGCGGCCCATGCATGGAATTTATTATGTGCTATTGTTTATAAAATACTCGAATAGTCCTGGACATGCATAATATTTCCAACTTAGACAGGAGACCATACAGGGTGCACTTTCTGGCAAACAAAACAATAGACGGTTCCGCTGCCTGGAGCTCTGAGTTGTATTCCAGGGCATGAGGGAAGCAAGCCACCAAAGTAAAGGGAAATACCAAACTACAGTGGCAATAATACAGATCAATAATTGTGTAATTAGCACATGGTTCCATTTAGTTTAACCAAGCAGTTCTTTATCTATCAAAAGAAGAGTTTCAACATGCAGTCTTGACTTTTATGCTTTCACTAACATCTGAAGGATTAAACAGAACCTTGTTCTATGTTGCACTGCTTAATCAAAAACACTTCGAGAACATTTTAAAATTTCCTTTGCATTAAAACATAAAAATGATAGAAAGCCAGCAGCAAATCACCCTGGTGGCTATTTAAGTAACTGGAGTACTCACAATAAACTAAAATTTTTCATAACATCTAGGTAACCTATACATGTCGTACCTGTACATTATAGGTCTATATATTAAATATTTGCAAAATGAAAACATGCATACACAAAATACATCAAGTTTTACAGACATGATTTGAATTAAAATTTACTTTGACAATGTACAAACTCCTTTTAAAGTACCTTAAGTGAGTAATTCTGTAATTCTCCATAATTTTGAAATTTAGAGGTTTTCTTCTTAAATCTCTGGGGTGTAAATCTCAAAAGATCTGAGCAAAAAAGATTTTAAATTAGTTTTTGGATTTCTGTTCAAGTAAGAGTATTCCTAGAAATAGTTTATGTATTCATAATTGAAAAATATCAAGACTATGTTACAGAATTAGCCACATTTAAGAACTCTAGACCTGAGGTCAGCATTTTGTATAAATGCCAACTGGGTTTCTCATCATTTTGCCTACAATTCAAAATACAGGTAGTAACCTCAGAAATATATTTTAAGACCATGCTGATTCATCCTTTAAAGACATTTCATTGAAAAAAAAAAAAAGTCCACATTAACTCTTAGGATTGCATTTGAAGTCATGATTGAAAAAAAATCTAATTCTACTGAGGGGGAAAAAAGAAATCTTGTAAACTTAAATGTGTGAACCACAAGCATAAATGGAGGTGTAGATGCCTCCACTGGGAATTGCCCCAAGCCCCTCGCTCACTACTCTCCACCTTGGCAGCGATGACCCAGTCTTAGCAGATAGCACATGTCCCAGGGCCCTCAAGCCTCTATCCAGGAAGTGGGCTAGGGACTCAAAAAGCACGATGGTTTCTTCAGAGAGACTGTAACATTTATAGTCAGCTTGGCCGACCCCTCCAGCTCCTCGGGGAATTTGTCCATTTGGGGCCCGAGTTGTGAGAGTCCCTGGGAAGTCGATGGTCACTGGGCACTATGGTTGCCAGTCCCGTGGTTCTCAGTGGCATGTGCGGTGTTCAGAGAATTGAAACCATCTTGTTGTACAGCATCTTTCCGGGGTGGCATTCTCTCATTGATCCTATCCAAACCCTTTGCCTCTTCAAAACTGCAGATTCTATGTGGTGGAGAGAATCCTCGTATTGCTTAACAAAATGCAAATTTGATAAGTCAGTAATTATAAAACAATTCTGAGATTAAAAAAAAACACAATGATCTTTAAGAAGAAAGAAAGTAGCTGTAAGGAGCAACATTTAACCTTACTTTAACCGAATCCTATCCCTATACCAGTCTTAACCTTAAAATGTGAAATGTTTAAACGTAAATATTAACATGATAGCTTCACAGATAGAAAATGCTAGGATAGCTTTAATACTATAACAAAAACAAAAAACCCACAACACACAAAAATGACCCTTCTTTGTCCACAAAATCAACCTCTAGGCAATGGTCTCAGGGTGTAGGTCTGACTTCTGTATCAGTTGTCTCCTACCTTAGATCCTAAAAGAACACCAGTGATTATCACAGTAAGGCAGCAACAAAGGTAGGGTAAGTGAGGAGGCTAAACAAGGTTAGTCCTCAACAAATAAATGTATCCCAACAGCTCAGGAGGAGAAAGAGGTACAGTTATGTTAAAATTTAGTAGATCAGACTTAGCTTGGAGGTCATCACCCCATTAGCACTAATATGCAAAGAAAAAGGTGGGAAATGCCTCCAGAAGTTAAATTTGTATTTGACTGAGAGCAAAGACTATTTATAACTTCATATTTTAGATATTTTATTTAATTTACTGGCCATTTATTACAAATTCTTTAGAAAATAAAGTCAAAATAAAGAGCCATTATTCACCAACTGCTATGGATTCTCATTCATTTTATCTGAATGCTTCCTCCTCCATTATTTTTTGTTTGTTTGTTTGTTTGTTTGTTTGTTTTGAGACAGGGTCTCGCTTTGTAGTTCAGACTGGCCCTGAGCTCACTATGTAGCCCAGGCAAGCCTCGAACTCAGCATTCCTCCTGCCTCTGCCTCCCGAGTGCTGGGATTACAGGCATGAGCCACCACGCCTGGCTCCTCCTCCATTATTAAAGCACTCATAGAAAAGATTTCGGTACTACTAGCTATAATCTGGTTGCTTAATATATGCAATTGCTGAGACTCAGTTTGTGCATATGAACCAAACAAATGGCTTGGACAACAGAACATTCAGCAGTGTGCAATGTCAAACCATATATGAATATAAACTTATCAGTAAATTATAGCTTAAGCTGAAGAAAAAAATCATTATTGTAACAGTTCTTGCACTCTCAAGCACATTACTGAAAATGAGTAAAAACAAACTCATGTTTATCTAGAGGAGGTTTCACTTATTGGGAAAAAAATCTAAGTAGCAGAGAATCATGCAAAATATGGAATAGATCTCTATTTGCAGAGTCAAATTTAGTATTTTCCATTAAAACAGGCAACATTAAATGTTACAGCATAACATGCTATCTTCTAAAAACATCAGGAACAATAAATTATGGATATATATTTAAAACAGGCTGTCATTATGGACATCAGTCCTTGTGATTTAAAAACACAGAGAGAAGAATGTGACTGTTAAACCTGGTAAGTCAGTGAGTATGATTTATCTTGGGTTGTGCAAACTAGGAGTAAGACAAACCCACAGGACATTCTCTGATGCCCACCCACACACCACAGATCTCTGCCCAGTATAAGGACTCTGATCGTACCTTTTTCAGCCTCAATAGCCTCAACTGTGGCTGTACAGAAGTGAGCAGAGGCATGCAAAATGAATGAGAGAGATGAGAAGGGTCATATTGTACAGCAGAAAAGGCAATGATCACTTTAAATATCACAGTACCCCATTCTACATCATCATTTACAATTTAACATAAATAGTACTCATACTAGAGAGTCCCCTCCAATCCCCCAGTTCCTGACACAGCACAGTTTATACACAGCACTATGACAACATCACTCAGAGAACAGAACATGTAGACCTACTGTAAACACAGACACCTCAGTACCCATGCAAATGCACTGCAGTATTACTCTCCTTGAATTCAGCATTTAGATGGCATTAGAATTTTCCATTGTTTATTATATCATATCCATTATAATCACAGGAAAATTCTCTAGGGGAAAATTATGATGAGAGAATTATCTTCTTTCATGTCTAATGGAACAATGTTTATCATCAATTAGTTTCATAAGAAACAAACTCAAAGAAGCTCAGCAACAGTTTGCCTGTCATTTCTAATTTGTGACAAGACATAAGCAGTAAAAGCTGGTATAGTTAAAATGAAAAGGGCCATAAACTTAGTGAGTTAGTCTAAGAAGAACTATTCTGTAGCTCTGTTCTTTGGGGGAATCCTTAAAAAGACCCCTTTTGTCTAGTGAGAACTTCTTCCTTTGTAACTTTGTCTTTTAGATGAAATCTTGCTATATTGTTGGGGTTAGCCTCCAACTCCTAGGCTCAAGCAATCCTCCTGCCTCAGCTTACCAAGAACCTAGGACAAGAGGTGAACTACCTGCAAGCTACTTGACTTGGCTTCTATTCTTTTTTTTTTTTTTTTTGAGAAAGGGTCTCGCTTTGTAGTTTGGGCTAGCTCTGAGCTCACTATGTAGCCTAGGCAAGCTTCGAACTCAGCAATCCTCCTGTCTCTGCCTCCCGAGTGCTGGGATGACAGGCGTGAGCACCATGCCCGGCACTTTGGTATATGGTATTGATTGCTGGTGGGCGTGAATCTCCATGCCCAGCATTGTATGTGGTTTCCGGGGATCGAACTCAAGACCTTGCGCTTGTGAGGCAGGCACTGGAACCACTGAGCTAATCCTCTGGCCCTTCTGTTCCAATATTGATGACTCAAAATATAAACATTTATAACTTAAAAAAACCATTTATATTCTGCCTATCATGAATTTGTCTTAAGAACTAACACTGCATTATTAACTAAAGAAAGGCTTCAAAGAATCTTTACAAACCTATTTACCAATTAAAGAGGCATCAAGGGATAGAACTGAGGGGTCTTTCAGACAATAAATCCTATTTCATGATATGGACATTGATATAGGTCATATTAAATGAGAAATGTGTCTTGGATAGCAAATACAGGCCTACTTAAAGAACTTCAACATGCTTAGCTATACATTATGTAGTCACAGATTCTTTAATAGCTTGTTTCTGGGTTTAAACTATAAAAAGGGCTCATACTGAGGAAGAGGACCTAAGACTACAGACAATCTTGTCTCACAATAATGCTCATGCTGTACTTTATACAAAGTACACATACTAAAAATATTGTACTGCCTTTAAAAAAGAGAATATCTGTATTCTTCTTTATTTCTTCTATAATAAGGCAAATTAGAATTTTTTTTTTTTTTTTTGCTTTTTGAGACAGGGTCTCACTTTGTAGTTCAGGCTGGCCCTGAGCTCACTATGGTGCCCAGGCAAGCTGCCGCGAACTCAGCAATCCTCCTGTCTCTGCCTCCCGAGTGCTGGGATTACAGGCGTGAGCCACCACGTCCGGCATTGTGGTATGCGGTGTTGATTGCTGGTGGGCGTGTCTCCACACCCAGCATTATATGTGGTTACCGGGGATCGAACTCAGGACCTTGTGCTTGCGAGGCAGGCGCCAGAACCACTGAGCTAACCCTCCGGCCCAGAATAATTTTTAAAATACCCTTTCAAGAATAAATATAATTCAGAAATTATACAATCTAAAGTATTGATTACTATGAAAGGATACTGATGAATTTATGGTTTTATAGTATTCTAAACTAGAAAATATTGCTAATCTTAGATAGTAAAAGGGAATTTAGGAATCCCAAAGAAGTAGGCTAAACATTAAATAAATGGTTCATTTTCCTTAAGTATTAAATTATATTACAGGTAAGAAACTCTTAGTGTATCCCCATTATATAAATCACCAGAGACAAAGAAAAAAAAATTTGTCTTTGAACACCTGGAAAGAACTCCTGGGATATGCCAGACAGAAGAATAAGCCCACTTAATGGATTGCTTTTATTTGATCAAGGCTACAACTACTATTCTTCATGAATGGACAAACTTCATTGTATATTAAATTGGAGAAAAAATAAAATGTTGACCAGAGTCTATTTTTTAAAAGTTTAAGTTACTTAATATGAAATATTCTGTAACTTTTATTGGCTACTAATAATAAATTAAGACTAAAACTGATCTCACTATGAAAATTAGTATCTACTACCTCAATCATTTAAAACTCCATTAGTACATTTTTAAAGTTATGAAATGTAATGATACACTTGAAATTTTTATATGTTCTCGATTTTATATATAAAGACATTTCCTAGGTAAAATGATATTCTCTGCTTTTTCTTGAGGACTATGACCCAAAGTCTTTTCTAGAATATGAGTATCACATATAAAACTTGCACACTATAAAACTTGAAAGATAGGCATATGAAGCTTAAACGTTAAGCTTAAAAAAAATCTGATAACTGCAAAATTTTACCTTGAAAAGTACTGTTATATTTCTCTTCTATTTGTTTTCATTTATATAGGGCATCTTAATAAAGCCCTAATAAGTTTAAGTATAGTGCTGCCTTAAACTGTGTTCCTCAATACAATACAGAATAAATGACCAAGAGGATTTTGACATTATTAAAGTAGACTTGGCTACATATTTCCCCATGTAAATATCTAACAATGGCATTTACAGCTAGTTTCCAATCAAATTTCTATGAAGAAAATATACATAAAATAAGAACATTAAATTCAACTCCACTAAGAGTTGTGCAGTTCGTAAAACCACTCAAATATTATGTAAATTAACTTTAGTTAAAAGACAATTTTTGTTTTCTGACAATAGGACTGAGATCTCAGAATTAAAATTTTATTTTCTAATACCTCTCAGTTGTACACTCTAACATCAGAGAACATTATCTACTGAAATTAAAAATATCATGTAATTTTTTGAAAAATCACACAGATGCAGCTTTTGTATGAGTTTTGTTATTTCTTTTAAAGTGGGTTTATCTTATGGAAATAATTTCAATGAAATGTTCAAACCATACTATCAAAAGCCATTACTAGCAGACCTGGGGGTATACAATTTCCCAAATTAGACCCCTTAAGCTCAACTCCCTCCAGTAACTCACACTCTATGTTGGGAATAGACAATCCCTTCAGCAAAGCTGCTGTCTGTCAAACCTTCCCTGCCGTTGAGGGTGGTTTCCAAGGTGGAGCAATGAGCTTCAGGCTGCATGCGAATTAAGAATAAATAGAAGTTCTGAACTGTCAACAAAGCATGTAATAACCAGGTGCTAACTGTGAAATCCGAAAGCAAGATTTGCTATGGATATGATGTAAAAGTATTAATATAGCCAAGGATAATTGAGAGATGGGTATAGTGTAAATTTAACTATAATATCCTTTCAATATTGTTTCTTTTCTAAACAAAGAGGAGTAAGGGTATAACATATTTGAAGCTTTTTTTTTTTTTTTTTTTTGAGACAAAGTCTTGCTATAGTTCAGGCTGGCCTTAAACTCACTACGTAGCCCAGGCTGGCCTTGAACTCATGGCCAACCTCCTGCCTCAGCTTCCCAAGTGCTGGGATTACAGGCATGTTCCATCATACCCAGCTTTTGAAGCTATTGAAATCATCCTTTTAACATTTTTGCTAGTCTCGAATGTTTAATGTCTTAACTTGTTTTAATTTACAATTATGAAATACTCTTTAGCTAATTTTTCTGATTATAAAAAAATGGAGGGCAAAGAATTTAATAAGAATGCAGATTTTTTGGGATTTTAATCAGAAAAAGAAACCTAGGGCTAGGGATGTAGTTCAGTGGTAGGGTGCATGTTTAGCATGCTTGACACCCTGGGCCCAATACTCAGCATCACAGAAAAACAAGAATGGAAAAAAAGAAAAGAACACCTGTTCAGAATGAAAATATGAAACTATAATTTCAAACATATTTGTACTCAGATATGCCACTGGTGGTAGCAGACAATACAGTAACATGTAAGATAGAACACATATAAACTACAAGTAAAAAGATCTGTCTACTGAAAAAAATTCTTTTTATTATAAAGGGACTGAGTAAAGATGCAAAAGTCAATATGATTCAAATTTATTAAAGTTTAAAATATCCTATCTTTCACTTTAAAAAATGTACTAATTACAACATCAAAACAAATTGTTAGTCATGATTAAGTAAAACACTGGAACTGTTGCTGCCTGTTTTAATAGAACAATGACCCTTAGAGGGCTGCCAAAAGTGGCTATAATGAAACATAAATTCAGGCTTTTCTACATCACAGTTTTTGCTTTCCAATAACAAAGGAAAGAACTCTAGATTCTGAGTTATGGTGTAAAGGCTACCACATCACATCTGTTTCTTCTATTTATCTACAATGGACTTTCAAAAAGTTAAATCAGTGTTGACACAAATATTTATGCCAAAAAGTTTTTAAAATATAAAATATTCAACGAGCCAGATTACAAGAATGCTTTACGTATAATTCTTTTTATTTTCATGCAAAATAAAGGCACACCTTTCAATTTTGACTTACAGGATTTAAATTCAACCCCTTATAACAATGACTTAATATCTATTACATTCATATTCAGAATGCACAAAGTGCAGCAACAAATGCAGCAAACCTGAAAGAGTGCTACAAAGCTGCTTCTACATCAAAGACAAGTGTCTGATAGAGTAATTTAATTGAACATACTTTTACAGACATACAGCTAACCTAAAGAAAGACAGACAGATTTAGAAAAGCAGCTACATCTGCAGAGGAAGGAAACAGCATGTTACAGACAGTCAATTATACATAGAACATTTGACAAACACCACAGAAAACAAACTTTGGTATCATTTACCACAATACAAAACCTTGCACAAATCTTTTGGCAAGTGAATGCATAAGTAATGTTCTGGGGTCTAAGCAGACTGTTAATTCTAAAATTAAGTATTTGAAAATGTAAGCATAGTCTAATACAATTACATAAATATAAAAAATAAAAAGTAAACTTGGAATTACATTTCTGTTTTAATATTATGGACATCCCTGATTAACATTCTACACTGGGGCTTTTAAAAGAAAAGGGTGCATTAGACAAAGGAATGAATGAATGAATGAATGAATAAATAAATAAATAAATAAATAAATCAGACATTATGATATGAGCTGCTCCCTTATGATTTCATGGTAAGTTGAGGAACTGACCATTATTTTCAACTACAAGGACTATTCACTCTATCAATAGTCTGCCCTGGTCAGGTATTAACCAGACACCATCTATTATATAATACTCTGCTTGTGTCAGCTGCTGAGACAGGAACTAAAAAGCAAAAGGAATTCCCTGCATGCATTATGTGTATTGTTAGCAAAAGAGTGAGGTGTGCCCCAGTCCGTTTGAGGCACAGCAAGTTGCATAACATCATTACCACTTTGCAGGGTCTGCCGTCCTCCAGCCAACACTCCACTAGGCAACATCCCTGTGGGAGTCAGGCCCTTGAGTGTCAGCACACTTTCACTCTCCTCCCTGTAGCAGAGAAATATAATCAACACCAGAGACCTCCAGTAAGTATTTACTTTAAAAAAGATGGTGCCCAAATGTAGGCCACCTATATAATTTATAACATTCAACATTATTTACCATATTCTAAGTATTTAAGAGAGTACATCTTAAGACAGACATATATTTCTTTTCCTTAAAAGTCATACTTAGGGGTTTGGGGGATTTTTGTTTTGTTTTGAGACAGGATCTCTCTAGGAAGCACAGACCAGCCTTTGAATTCACTGATGTATCCCAGGCTGGTCTCATACTTATGATTTTCCTGCCTCAGCCTTCCAAGTGCTGGAAGTACAGGTGTATTCCAGAATAAGCATTAAGTGTGTGGTAAGATTCACTATCAAAAGGCATCACACAATTGAAAAATTCAGTATTTCAATATGTTCTAAAGTTCAAATGTTAAAGGTAATTACTTTTTCTAACAAACTTTGAATGATTAATTTATTAATTTGCACCCTCAAACCTGGTCTCCCCAAATTAACACCAGGAAGGCAATTTGTGTTTCCAGCAAAAGGAATGACCTGTATATATGAGCAAATTCATCAAGAACACTCAGCAAAAAGAAATTTCCTGTAACCACAAGCAAATTCATTAGGGCCACTCTGAAAAGCATCCCCTCCTTCTTTTCCTGACCTTATTTCAAAGTATAAATATGAAAGTATAATATTATCACATAAGGCAAGCAGTAACAATCACAAAGGTCAAACACCCTTGTTTCAAGGCTGTGGTTCAGTGGCAGAGTGCATACTTTCACCATGAATAAGGTCCTCAGTATCACAAAAAATAAAAAGTAAAAACAAAAGAAAAAAAACAAACCCTAGATTCAAATGGACTTTCGCTCCCTTCTTCAATTATAAGTGTACAACTAACTAGTTTGCAGGACAGAAGCAAGACAAAATATTCATAAACCAAGTTCAATAAAGTAATTTCTGCAAAACAAATAATCAGGGAAATATACAATTACCTGAGAACAGAGAAGACTCTTGCCATCTTGCCAATTGCTCGAATTTTGTTTCTTATAATTTCTTTCCGGGCTGCAGCTGAACCTACTTTCAATGGAATAGAAAGAAAGACTCAAGTTTAGGATATCCACACTTGCATTATTTTATCAGCCTGTTCCACACTCATCTTAACCAAGACCAAATCCCTGCCTCAGCTCACATGGAGAAGACTAGATAAACTCATGCCAAAAAGTTTCTTATTTTCTCAATGTTTACCTCAGTACTGGTCAAATGCTGGGATCTGATACACATACAGATAAAAAGTAAATCACAAACTTTAATCATTTCACACTGCTGACTAATCAGTAAAACAGCAATGAGAAAACAAGTGAGCCCAACTTGCGTTACAAACCAAAGGACAAAAAACTAGTAACAATCCTATAACATCTTTAATTTTCATGAGAACCCATGCATGCAGGCTAACAGATAAGAATAGTAATCTGTAATCTTCTGTTTAACTATCACAAAAGACTTTAACATGCAGGCTGGATACAACCCATCATATTATGAAAGAAGTTTCCTTGCTGTAAATTGGTCTAAAAATAAAAGGTACTACTATGTAGGTAATCCCAAACTAAGGATCATACCTACATTTCAAAAACACAGCATTATCTCAATTTAACGGACTAGTTGTCCTCTATGGTCACATAAATATATATAAGCTCTTATAACCATAGGTGAGTGTGACATAAACAATGAGAAAACACTTTGACTCATCTCTAAAGGGCCCTGTGCTATCACTGATATAGAATATGGAAAAATAACTGGATCCTTGGCGGAACAAAGACTCAAACATTGTATCTTCCTTCCCTTGGCCTCCAGAAAGAACAACAATCTCAGTCCTATTATCTCATATATAGCAACTAGAATGACTCTGGACCCAAGAGTGTGGTTCCTTAGAGCTGTGCTTCAACATGATGAAGACACACATATGGAAGCACTATGGTTGAGGAGAAAGTTAAGGAAAGGCTAAAGATGCTAGTGCAAAAGGGGCCTAAGGTATACAGAGATCTAAACAATCATATAAGTCTTCTAAGCTAGAACATTCCATTTAAAATTCAAACAGCCTACAGTGCTCATGTCTGAAGCACATATAATAAAATTCAAACAATCTACAAATACATATAATTAAAAAAATAAGATGATTGGACCTGACTACAATGAAACAGAAAAATAAATCTCATTTAAAAGCTACAAACAAGATATATTTTAGAGAAAAAGGCTCTACAACTATGTTTATGATGTTCTTAAAGGGCAGTATTATTGCTCTGAAGCTATAGTTTTTTTAAGTCCAAAACTGTGTGGATATCACAGCACTACATAGGTCTTTTTGCGATGTCAAAAAAATTACTAAAAGTCTAAGAATCACAGAATATTAGAATTTGAAAAGATATTAGGGATACTGCAAAATCATTATCATTTTATAGACAGAGAAACTGAACTTATTCAATGAATTGTCCAAGAATACAAGTATGTCTGATTTTCTTATAATGAATTAATACAGACATTTTGATTTAAATTGACAGAAGTTTAAATAGCTAAACTGCAGTCATGCAGTAGAGGCTGGGAAGAATGGCTGTAACAAGGTTACATTCATATTTGCAGCCTTAATTTATATATCTGTAAAACTAAATGATATGTAAACTATACTGATTTCAAATGAGAAAAAAATCACAGAAATATAAAAACACTGTAAAAATCAGGATTTAAAATCAATCTACAAACACATCATGCATCATATTAAAGTAAATGTCCACAGTAAAATTACTTTGGGGACTAAGACAGACAACCAAACACCCCTAATCATGCAGGGAAAAGTACAAAACATTACAAATAAGCAAAAGAATGAAATTTTAAAACAAGAGGAATGAAAAGAGGGAAAAATATTTCCATGCACAGAAAGACAGATATCTTGGAATATGACTTCAAAAAACATCAAATACTAACTCAAGTAAAACTTAGACTAAATTTGCACAAGGCCCAAAAGGACTCTGTGTAAACATTACTCAATGAATGTGCTAACTTACATGGACATGAGGGTAACTTATGAAGTCATATTTCAAAACAGTGTTACTCTGTCTGGTCTGTACCTTTTTTATTGCCATATATGAGCCGTTCTTCAGATGGAGAGTCCAGAAAAAAGGAAGTGAATGATGGAGAAAAGGTGGTTGAGACAAATAAAAAGATAGAGATTTAACTTGGCAGTGGTACTGAAGAATGAATGTAGAAAGAAAGGGGAGAAAAATGAAGGTCCTCATATTTGAAGTTTTGAAAAATGTAATACTATAAAATAAAGAGGGATGTCACTGAATAGAACTCTGAAGTAGAGATTTCTTAAAAGATGTGTTCAGAAGAAATTATGGACAGAATGATTATAATATTTGATGAAAGTAGACATAATTAGGGACAGAAAAAAACGTGAAAACACATAGAACTGATAGACTGTGCTAATACCTGCATACTTATATTTTACCCCTAAAGAAATATGTCAGCATGAAAGTATGTTAAATGAAAAGTTATAATACAAATAAGATACAAACTTATGTGGTTCTTCAAGGACACTAACGTCTGCAAAATCTGTAGTATATGCAGAGAAATGTAGGTAATTTTATAAACTACATCAGTAGAAAACTTCACCCACCTCCCATAGAGAAAAAGCTAAGCCTCCTACACTCTGCAACAAGAACACTAATTTCTTGATTTCCCAATTGTAGAACTTCTGCATATACTTAGCAGCAACACTGTGCTTTCTGTTCCCAGTCCAATCTGGGAGCTCAAGGAACATCTTTTTGCAAAAAAAGCAACAGACTGTTTCAAAGCAAATGATATCTGTAAGAGTAGGCAGGGGTGGTTTCATCTGAGCAGTTCATATCTTCCATTCTAACACTAAGATACATTATTCTATTATAAGAAATGCAAAATTTAGTTTAGGAACACTATAACACATTATGTATCTCCTTTACCAAACCTCAAACAAAAGATAAACATCTGAAAGAAACAGTATAAATTCTAAATATCATACAAATCTGCCTTCAAAATTTTTTCTATGATTAAGTAACACCTTGAATACTATGTGCATTTTCAGATACAACTTCTGGGAAAATTTGTCTTCAGAATGACCTCATACACATGAACAATACAGTACCAAAAATTCATTGCTTAGAAAAAGGAGTCTTACTCCTTTAGCTAATCTCAGGCTTTAATATACAAAACTCCTCTTTCTGCCTCTGGAAAATCTCTAATCTTGCTCTCCTTTTCCCACAGAAAAGCTAACCCTCACACTGCCTCCATAGCAAACATATTCCACCTATCTAAAGTCAGATTTCTTCTTAGACCCAGTCCATTCTGATGGTTCCACTTCTACACAAGAAAAGAGGAAGGTGAAACAGAAGCCATGCCAGTACAGAGAAGGCAAGGAGAAAGGAGGGTGAGAGGAAAGGGCAAAATGAGGGAGTAGAGATAAGAGTACATATACCTAGTTCCAGATCTTTTCTCTATCCCATCCTATACCTTAGTATCTATCCTGTCCTCCTCCTCCTCTTGCAATGTTACAATATTCTTTCCTAAATCATACTCAATCTTAGAATTTCTTCTCTTAATACCAAGTTGTACAAGAGTAAAAAATGAAGAGGGCCGGAGACTTAGCTCAGTGGTGCCGGCGCCTGCCTCGCAAGCCCAAGGTCCTGAGTTCGAACCCCAGTAACCACAATGCTGGGCGTGGTAACTCACGCCTATAATCCCAGCACTCAGGAGGCAGAGACAGGACGATTGCTGAGTTCAAGGCTTGCCTGGGCTACATAGTGAGCTCAGGGCCAGCCTGGATTACAAAGTGAGACCCTGTCTCAAAAAAAAAAAAAAACAAAAAAAGAAAAGTGATTGCACCTGTCATGTTGGCAGTGGTGAGAACTATTTCAAGTATTTAAAGTTGAAATTCAGTATGTTTTCCCATATAAACACTGTCATGAATGGTGCTAAAAATTTTTATAATTCGTTGAGACTGGGGAATAATTTTCATCCTTTCTATTTCCTCAATTTATGGATGAAAAGATTCTGAGAAGTCAGGGGACTTTTCCAAGATTGCACAGCTAGTAAACAGTAATGAAAAAACACCTAAACAATTATCTTTTTTATTAAATTGTACTACTTCTTTAATGACCAAATTTAATTCATTCCTGGAATGTTAAATTATACAAGTGAATAAATTAGCATAATTTATCATATTGCTAGGACAAACATTAAAATACCTAAAGCCTCATTAGAGGGAATATAGTAGACTAATACTTCAATGCCTTAGGCAAGTAGTAAATGTTATATGTTCCTTTCCCCCTTTGAAAAAAGTGGAACATAATAATAAATGTTACATTTATCTGTGGCTCAGACTCAAAAATTGTGATTCAGGGCTGGGAATTTTAGCTCAAGTGGTACTGCACCAACCTTGGACACAAAAGGGTCTGAGTTTGATCCCTAGTATGGCAAAAAAAAAAAAAAGTGATTCAATATTTATCTTCATATAAATCATAGGTACCTACAAGCCAAGTACTATGGACTCAACACAGTTATTGATTTAAAAAAGCATTACCTACTACTACTCTTATTTAACATACTACTGGCAATACTACAATAATTTCCAAAGTCAAAAAGATTAAAATGTGGAAAAACACAGTATTGCCCTTATGAAAATGACATAGTTTCAAAAGTTATGGAAAACAAATTTAACATTATCATATGAAGTCATTCCTCTCATCTAAGTTGCTGGATATAAATATGTTCTTATCCAATACCATATATAATAATTTCTTTATACAGCTAAAAAATATGTTGAGACTAATTATAATAATACTGAGAATAGAAAATACTTAAGGGGAAAGTGGTTGAAGGGGGGAGGGAAGAAGCAAGATATATCAGAAGCAGGTACAAATTCCCTACAATGAACGTTATCATTATATATACCTAAAACATACCAAATAAGGTTTTAAAAAGAATAGAAAATACTCATCTATTTCATTTGCTAACTTTTTCCCAATGAAAATCTATAATTTTCAGTGGAGTAATTATATATTCAATAGAGTAATAATAGTAAATGAACTAATTATGTACACCAAGAGAGTTTTAGTTTATATAACTAAGTATTTTTAAAGAATTCCTTGAATTCCAACATAGGGTTTAACACAATACCAAATGAAATACCCACTACATTATTTCACAAAATTTGACAAATTACCAGACAACTTTACCTAAAGGATTAAGGAGACTAAAGGACTTACTTTAGGGTGCCACAAAATACTTCAAACATAATCTCAGTTATTCATTACTTCAATACAACATTATGAAGTAGACATTATTCTCATTTGAGAAGGGAAAACTGGAACCCAGAAAGGTTAAGTAATTTGCTCAATGCCATTCAACTGTTCTAGAGATCCATCATCTTAGCCCAAATCTATTCTTACAACAGATTCTGATGTAGCAGAACAGGGGAAAAATATCTACCTAAAACTATTTAAAATTTTTAGGAAAAAATATATGATACATGTTAAAACTTATTACTTCTACACAAACATCAAAAGAGAGAATAAAAAGAAAAATGGGTCATGTGCAGTGGCAAAATCCCAGCTACTTGGGAGAGTAAGGCAGGATCATAAGTTTGAGCTCAATCTAGACAATTTAGTAACAATGGAGTAGAGGTCAGTGGTCCCTGGGTTCAATCCCTACTACCACAAAAATAAAATTTAAAAATATCCCATTTACTGAAGCTTATTTCCTAAACCAAAACTGATCAACAATGTACTTGTTTTAGTTATTAAAAGTACAAGTAAACTCCTATCCTTTTGACTGCCACCAAGATACAGCAATAGTAATACTTAGAATCACTTTATACTTTCAATAAACAGAATTATAATTGTTGAGGAATCAAACTTGTGGAATGGGGATGGATCTCAGTGGTAGAGTACTTGCCTAACATGCACAAAGCTCTATGCTGCATCTCAAGTTTCCTGCCCCAAGTAATTTAATAAAAATCAAATTTGGGGCTGGAGATTTAGCTCAGTGGTTCCAGCGCCTGCCTCGCAAGCGCAAGGCTCCGAGTTGATCCCAGTAACCACATATAAATGCTAGGCGTGGTGACTCACGCCCACCAGCAATCAATACCACATACCACAGTGCTGGGCATGGTAGATCACGCCTGTCATCCCAGCACTCGGGAGGCAGAGGCAGGAGGACTGCTGAGTTCCAGGTTTGCCTGGGCTACATAGTGAGCCTCATGAGGGCCAGCCTGAACTACAAAGCGAGACCCTGTCTCAAAATCAAACAAACAAAAATCAAATGTTTGTAGGCGGCTAATTTCTATATAGCTTTATTTTATTCAATAAATGACCAATTAAGATGGATAGTTTACATTGCTGGAAAAATAATAATTTTTCTTATCATAAATCAAAGAATATAAATTTAACCAACTCAATTTACTTACTAATTTACCAAGCAAAATCAATAAAATAAGTTAAAAATGGCCAAAATCCTAAGAGGTGAGCCTGTGGAAAAATAAGACTATGAATTCATTGTGGGAGGCACTTCACATTGGTCCCGATTCTTCTGTAAACCAATCTGGCAGTTTATAAGATAAAATAGTAAAACTAAATCATATTCTTTAAGAATAATTCTTGAGATTATTTTCTAAGGAAAAAAAGCTACTACATAAATGTTTATTGGACTGCAACTCAAAAGAATAATTTAGAATAATGCAATTAAAAAGCATCATGAGATTAGCCTTTAAAATTATATCCTTAGAAATATATAGCATTAACTGGATGTGATAGCACACACCTGTAGTCCCAGCTATTCAGAAGGCCAAGGAGAAAGACTGCTGGACCCCAGGAGTTTGAGGCCAGCCTGAACAACATGTCAAGAACCCATCTCCAAAAGAAAGAAAAAAGATGGAAGGAAGGAAGAAGGAAGGAAAGAAGGAAAACAGGAAGGAAAGAAGGATGGTAATATATAGCTATTAAATCTTTAAATATATATATAGACCATATTTAACATATAAAAACTTTTAAATAACTAACAAAAGTTTACCAAAACAAAGTTGTTTGTCTACAACTTGTACTCTATTTTGAAGATGATATATAGTATATTAACTTGTTATTCTCATATTATGTTAAGTTTTATTTTTCATAAAAGATATGAGAAAAGGGAATAGTTTGCAGCTCATAACTTCTTTAATTTTTAATTTACTAAATAAAGATAAGTAACTAAATTAAAAAATTGTAACTACAAATTTTAAAACATTAAAAAATATTTTGTTTCTATATTATTCAGTTATAAATACATAAATGTTTTTGATTCATATAAGAACTTGTAACCATGTATAACTTTGTTTCTATGGAAAAAATACTTCCCAAGTCTCTACAAACTATTAAGTGGTCTTTCAGAACACAATCAAGTAATTGAGATCAGCTCATTTTGGTGTCTACAAAGAAATGAAAGCAATACTGGGGGAGCAAAAAGCAATAATGGAGGGTCACATGTTTCTTATGCATTAAGAACACTGTACTAGATCTTCTCATCAAAAAGTATTGTCCAATGCCAGACGTGGTGGCTCATGCCTGTAATCCCAGCACTCGGGAGGTAGAGACAGGATTGCTGAGTTCGCGGTGGCTTGCGGGGGCACCATAGTGAGCTCAGGGCCAGCCTGAACTACAAAGCGAGACCCTGTCTCCAAAAAGCAAAAAAAAAAAAAAAAAAAAAAAGTATTGTCCAGCCAGGCGTGGTGGCTCAGCCTGTAATCCCAGCACTCAGGAGGCAAAGACAGGAGGATTGCTGAGTTCAAGGCTTGCCTGAGCTACATAGTGAGCTCAGAGCCAACCTGAAGTACAAAGCGAGACCCTGTCTCAAAAAAAAAAAAGTATATTGTCCATATTCATGAAGAACCACATCCTTTCAGTATCTTTCTACTTTCCTTTCCTTTTGTGGTCCCAAATTTCCCTTTCCCAAAATTCATCTTCCCATACCAACATAAAAAACAACTAAAATTATTTTAAAATATTAAAAATATGAAAAAATGACTTGTAACTGATTAAGAGAATAGCTATCTGAAAGATATGTCTTTTTTTGCAAAATATCATTTACTGGGCCTGAGGAGGTAAGAGATAACATTTCAAATTAAAAGTAGTAAGATAAACAATCATACCATCAAACTGGTCTTCACCTTCAGTCATTAGTTCATCATCAGAGCAAATACTCAGAACATTTACCAACATTTCTGTCACTATTCAAGAAAGGAAAAAAAAGTTACACGTTAGCTGTCTATGTATGATCATATGTATATATGCACAGCAATGATTCATACAAATGGTTAAATAATTTTTTTTCCAGTACTGGGAATCAAACTTAAGACACTGCACTTGCCAGACAGGTGTGGCAACACTGAGCTAAATCCCTGGCCCTCATTAAATAATTTTTTTTTTTTTTGAGACAGGGTCTTGCTTTGTAGTTCAGGCTGGCTCTGAACTCACTATGTAGCCCAGGCAAGCCTTGAACTCAGCAATCCTCCTGTCTCTGCCCCCCAAGTGCTGGGATTACAGGCGTGAGCCACCACGCCCGGCCATTAAATAATTTTTAACCCAAGAAGGAACACATATTCTGACAGGAAGAATGATGGAATCAAAAAGTTGTTTTGTTTTGTTTTGTTTTTTTGAGATAGGGTCTCGCTTTGTAGTTCAGGCTGGCTCTGAGCTCACTATGTAGCCTAGGCAAGCCTCAAACTCAGCAATCCTCCTGTCTCTGCCTCCCGAGTGCTGGGATTACAGGCATGAGCCACCACGCCCGGCAAAAAGGTTTTTGAGACAGAGTCTCACTTTGTAATTCAGGCTGGCCCTGAGCTCACTGTGTAGCCCAGGCTAGCCACAAGCTCATAGCATTCCTCCTGCCTCTGCCTCTCAAGTACCTGGGATTGCAGGCATTGAGCCACGATGTCTGGCACTGTGGTATGTGGTACCAGGGATCGAACTCCAGACCTTGTGTTTGCAAGGCAGGCACTGGAAACACTGAACTAAATCCCTGGCCCAGAATCAAAAAGATCTAAAGGGTTTTACAATAACCAAATCTTGGAAGTAGCCAATATGTCTATCAGAAGATGAATGGATAAAAGAAATGCGGTATTTACTCATAAGAGAGTACTCACTACTTTGCCATAAGGGACAAATTTGAGTCATTCATAGGAAAATGGATGGACCTTGAGATCGTAATATTAAATAAAATAAACCAGACATACAAGCTTGAATTTTACATGGTTTCTCTTACATAAGAAACTCCAAATACAAGTAAAAGGCAAAATAAAAGATAGGTAATAGCAAGCAGGTGGACAATTCTTTCTCAAATAGAGGATTGAGATGGAGAGAGAAGGAAAAAGGAAGGGAAGGATGAAAGAAAAATAAGATGTGTTATGTACATGTACCAACTCCCCACAAAGTTATATACTGAAAAACATGTATTAATAAAAAATTAAAACTAAAGGGCTGGAGATTTAGCTCAGTAGTTCCAGAGCCTGCCTCCCAAGCGCAAGGTCCTGAGTTTGATCCCGGTAACCACAGACAATGCTGGGCATGGTAACTCATGCCCACCAGCAATCAGTACCACACACCACAGTGCTGGGTGTGGTGGCTCGCGCCTGTAATCTCAGCACTCGGGAGGCAGAGACAGGAGGATTGCTGAGTTCCAGGCTTACCTGGGCCACATAGTAAACTCAGGACCAGCCTGAACTACAAAGCAAGACCCTGTCTCAAAAAAAAAAACCAATTCAATGGTAATAAGTTGGAGGGAAAAAAATTCTTTATGGAATACAATTCCAAGTTTCTCAGGAAAAAAAATAAAATTCCCAAAGAGACATAAACAGAGAAATAATATCTGAATATATATATGTCAAATCTTCATTGATGGATATGGACTTAAGAAGAAAGTAACTATGGGGCCGGAGATTTAGCTCAGTGGTTGCGGCGCCTGCCTCACAAGCGCAAGGTCCTGAGTTCAATCCTGGTAACCACATATAATGCTGGGCGTGGCGACTCATGCCCACCAGCAATCAATAGCACATACCACAGTGCCGGGCGTGGTGGCTTACGCTTGTAATCCCAGCACTCGGGAGGCAGAGGCAGAAGGATTGCTGAGTTTGCGGTGGTTTGCCTGAGCTACATAGTGAGCTCAGGGCCAGCCTGAACTACAAAGCGAGACCCTGTCTCAAAATAAAAAAAAAAAAAGAAGAAGAAAGTAATTATGGCACCATTCTGTTTCAAAGAACTCCAAAGATTTGATCTTTTAAAAACACTTGCCATAGCAACTACCCTGAATTTTAGTTTTAAAGATTATCAATGATTATTTAACAATATGAACTCATGCTTCTTGTTTTGTTTTGTTTTTTGTTTCTTTTTGAGACAGGATCTCGCTTTGCAGTTCAGGCTGGCCCTGAGCTCACTATGTAGTCCAGGCAAGCCTCGAACTCAGCAATCCTTCTGCCTCCGCCTCCCGAGTGCTGGGATTACAGGCGTGAGCCACCACGCCCGGCAAACTCATGCTTCTTTCTTAGATTTAATCTTCCTTGATAACTGTATATACCTTTCCTTCTCAATTCTCTTATTCTTCTGGTTTTTCTGCCTTTTCATCCTCAAAATTTGGATATTATCAAGATTCTCTTATTTTTTTTATATGTCCAGTTTTTGGTAACTCTGTGCATTATTACAACTATAGTTTAAGTATTATCTTCTGCATAGTGTCACACACACACACACACACACACACACACACACACACACACACACACACACACACGCAGCATCAAAATCAGACCCTGGAACTTGCCAGGCAGGCATAGCACGACTGAGCCGTATCCCCAGCCCTCAAGTATTATCTTCTGGAGATTACCCCCAAAGTCTTTTCTCCTTTTTTTTTTTCTTCTGATATCAGAGATCAAACTCAGGACTTTGTACTTCTCAGGCAGATGCGGCACCAGTGAGCAATATCCTTGGCTCACCCCAAAGTGTTCCTCTCCTATCTTAACCTTTCTTTTGGGCTCTGGATTTCCTTACTGCTTTTACTATCAGGTGTCTTAGGCAATTTATTTATCATCTGTTTCCCTCACTAGAATAAAAACTTCATGAATGTAAGACATTGTTTTGTTTATCATCATCATATTTCCAGAGCCTAACATAATGTGTGGCACATGACAGGCACACAGCAAACATCTAACAAATAAATCCATAATGCAAGAAAGGTACAAAACAATTTCAATTAAGAAATAAAAATATTTACTAA
>PVIC010014427.1:0-36482 GCA_004025085.1 Thryonomys swinderianus | reverse complement strand
GAACATTTTTAAAAGCAGACCATTATACCTTTTACATTTTTCTTTTGAGACAGGGTCTCACTGGATAGGTTAGTATGGCCCTGAGCTCACTATGTGGCCCAGGCAAGCCTTGAAACACAGCAATCCTCCTGCCTCTGCCTCCCAAGGGCTACAATTACAGGCATTGTGGTATGCAGTACTGATTGCTGGTGCACATGAGTCATCACAGCCAATATTGTCATATGTCATTACCAGGGATAGAACTCAGGACCTTGCGCTTGCTAGGCAGGTGCCAGAACCACTGAGCTAAATCTCTGGTCCTACATTTTTTTCTTTTTTCATTTTATTGGTACATTTTTCTTTCTAAGAATAGGGTAAAGTTGTTCCTTTGTTACTGGGTCTTCTCTAGGGAAGAAAATGTATTTTGTATCTGTATGTCAAAAATTTACTGAGCTTGGTGCAAAGTTGTTCTGGAAATGGATGGATGGATGGATGGATGGATGGATGGATGGATGAATGGATGGATGGATGGATGGATGGGCAGACAGACGGACAGATGGATGCTGTCTGTATTCAGTTTATTTCCCTGAGAATAGCTGGCTCTGGACAGTCTCTCCTTGCCCAGTTTAAGACTGATGGGTCATGAAGTCATTTCTCTCACAGAGATTCACAACAAAAAGAGCCAACAAGCAAGCTAAAAAAAGGATCTGGCAGACATTGCTAAGAACCTAGTTGATATTCCCTTTTTCTCAGATGTCTCATCTTCTCATTTTACACTCATTCTTTAAGGTTCAAGTCCTACTTACCCATGAAATCAGGCCACCCAGATTCCTGCCTCTCCCCTTTCTCTACTCTTGTGACCCTCACTGACTAAGTCATTTTGGCATGCAGTCTAAAGAATATCGTGCTATTATCCAGCTGTTTTATGTCTGTTGTCTTTTTTGGTAAAACTATAATCAACTTGAGAATTTTATGTTCCCCTTTGGGCTGTTATGTCCCCAGAAGAGCGTTCAATAAATGCATATTGTAACAATAAGAGAAATGTGAAGACAAAATAATACCTTGGTGCTTGGCTGCCATTTGACTCCACGGTCTTATGACTTTAACTGTTCAATGTCAAGGGCACACTAAGCCCCTTTCAAGGTTTAAGAAATGCATTCGTTTTGTCGTATCTGATTCCGTGAGAGAGCCAACAGCACACAACACTTCCAGTTGGCTAAATGACAGCCGTCAGCAACTGTGCTTCACGGCTTCTCTCTCCTCCATCCTCCAAATGGGGCCATCGCACAGAGGTAAACCTCAGCTCTCCTTTCTCTTTCTCTCCAGCTCCCATGATCCTTCCTGGCTCTCAAACCGGCCTCCTCTGAGCCTGCTCTTCGCAAGCAGCTCCATGCATCCCACTCTCTGTCCGGTGCTGTATTTCTGGCTGTCACACTGGCTCCTCACATCAAGTTCCCCTAAACTCAAATGTTGACTCTATGCGATAAATTCCTCCTCCTGACCTTTATATTAACACTCTGACTGTTTCTTTTGTGGGGAGCAGGGTGTTGGGACTGCACCCAGGATCTCTCACACACTAGGCAAGTGCTCTACCACTGAGCCACATCTCTAGCCCCAGCGGCTTCACAACCAACCAGTTTCTATGTGGTCCAGTCTATCCTATATAACATTACCAGATAATCATTTTCCTGTGCAGTTTTTAGATGAGTAGACTGAGGTTCCGACAAGTACCTTGCCCAAGCTGTTACTGCTAGTAAATGGTAACACTGCGGCCTATAACTGGTCTCTCTGACACGAGAGATAACGGAAGACTTAAAAAAACTGAATAAAGTTTTACATACAATAGAATCAATCCATCTTTACAGAACAGTCTGATGCGTTTTGACAATTGAATACATTCAAGTAGCAAGTGCCCAACTCAAGATACAGATTGTTTTCACGGCTCAGCAGGGTTCTTGGTATTTCAATCCAGCTCGACCCTAAAGACAATTATTGTTCGGAGTTCTACAAAACAGACTGATTTTGCTTGTTCTTAAATGTCACATAAGTGAAATTCTGTAATATATGTCCTATGCTTCTCTTGCACAACATAATGTACTTAAAGTTCATCAAAATTGTTACATCATCAAGAGGAGTACTCCCTTTTTTTTTTTTTTTGAGCCAGGGTCTCGCTTTGTAGTTCAGGCTGGCCCTGAGCTCACTGTGTAGCCCAAGCAAGCCTTGAACTCAGCAATCCTCCTGTCTCTGCCTCCCGAGTGCTGGGATTACAGGCGTGAGCCACCATGCCCGGCACTGTGGTATGTGGTATTGATGGCTGGTGGGCGTGAGTCACCATGCCCAGCACTGTATGTGGTTACTGGGATTGAACTCAGGGCCTTGCGCTTGCAAGGCAGGCGCTGGAACCACTGAGCTAAATCTCTGGCCCAAGACTCTTGTTTTAATCATCAGTGAGGAGGACAAGAAATGGGAAAAAGGAGAAGAGAGGGAGGAGGAAGTTGGAGCAGGAAGAATTATCCTGCTATAAATATTTTTATACATGCCTTTTCGTTAGTATATTTTAATTTCTTTTGGATAAGTTCTGAGGAATTTGGGATTAAGAGGTCATGTGTTAGGTATATATTTAACTTTGTAAGAAACTGACAAAATGTTTTCTAAAGTGGTTGTATCATTTTACACTTCTACCAGCAATGGAGGGAGTTTTAGATGCTCCACATACTTGCTAACATCTTGTCACCTAGAATAATATTTTCTTTAAGCCATTGTTAACCACAGCTATTCTTATGAGTATAAATGATGTACTCAGAATGGCTTCAGCTTGCATTTTCCTGATGACAAATGATTTTGTATGACTTGCCAGTTTTTGGGTTTTGGGTTTTTTGCCATTTGTAATCCTTTTCCTGCTCTCTACCTCCACCTCCTTGTTCTTCTGGGGTCAAGTGAGGTGTACTTTAGCCTTTTACCACTTTTAAACTGAGCTGCTTACATATTCTGAATAGAAGTCCCTGGTCATTTACATGTCATTGACTATTCTGTCCAAGTCTCTGACTAGCCTATTCATTTTCAAATGTTCATGATCAAAATTTTTTTAATTCATCTGTTTTGTCACTTACAGTGAGTGCTTTTTATGTTCTGAGACATTTATATGTATTCTAAGGTCCAAAAATATTTTTCATTTTCTTCTAGCTAATTTTCACATCTAGACATACACTCCAGCTCACATTCATTTCTCTTTATGGAGTATGAAAGAGGTTGTGGCTCCTTTGTTTCAGTAGAGGTATCTTATCTTTTCATCCCTATTTCCTGCACTGAATTTTTGGATATTTTTGTGAAAAATCAGTCAACTATATATGCACAGGCAATTTCTAGATTCATATATTCTTTTCTACAGATCCTTGTCACTGTTTCTGAAGAGAAGTCCACCATTGTTGTTTAATGACTGTCTCTTGAATGTAACATGCTTTTTTAATCTGAATGCACTTTAGATTTTTTAACAGCTATGACATTCAGCATTTTACATAACATACTTTTTGCCTGGAGTTTGCTGTCTTACTTGGGGTTTGCTTAGCATCTTTTATCTGTGAGGCAATGATTTGATAAATTTTATAAAACTCTTGGTCATTTTCTTCTCAAATATCTTGTTTATACATCTCCCCCCCCCAATTCCGGAGTTCCAATTATGCATATGTCAGACCACTCATAATGTTCTATAGTTCTCACATGTGCTATTCAATGTTTTCATCCTGTTTTGGCTTTATGCTTCAGTTCATTTCAGACAAGTTCTACAAACTTACCTTCAAATTCGCTGATCCTTTCTTCTGCTGGGTCCAGTCCATTATTTATTCAACCATATAAATTATTTATATATGATGAGTTATTTTGCATATTCCTTTTAGTTTCCTTCTTATATTCCCTCCCTATTTATCCATGCTGTCTACTTTATCTATTATCTTCTAACATACTTATCACAGTTACTTTAAGTTCTTGTATGCCAATTTCACCATCTGGTTATCTATGGTTTAGTTCTAATGGCTGATTTTTCTTGATTTGGAGCCATAGATTCCTAATCCACTCTGCCTCCCTCTTTCTCTGCTTTTCTCCTCTTTATTTTTTGCTATATACCAATCTGTTTGGATAATAGAAAAGCAGAGATGAAGTAAACAATACTTATCCCAGGAAATTGGGCTAGGCCTTTTGGTGTCAAGCCAAATCAGTATAACCTGTAGTCAAACTAGGGCTTGGTTTTATTGCCATTTTCATTTGATTCAGTTTATCAGTAACTTCAAAATGTTTCGGAGTTTAGATCACTATTTTGTAGCCAGTGGGGTCAATTTCAAAAGTCAGATGCTGGAACTATACTGCAAAAACCCAACTGCCTTTTCTTCTTTTCTTTTTTTTTTTTGTGCAGTGCCAGGCATTGAAACTTCATGCATGGGCCTCATGCATGCTAGCTAAGTGCTCTGCCGCTAAACAAAATCCCAGTAGTACCCCCACTCCATGCCATTCTTAACTGTTTTAATAATCAATTATAAATTCTCTTGAAAAACATGAAAAAACAGAAAATCTCAAACCAAAAGATTTAGCTCAGTGGTTCTGGCACCTGCCTAGCAAGCACAAGGTCCCTGGTTCAGTCCCGGTAACCGCATACAACAATGCCAGGCATGGTGGCCCACGCCTGTCATCCCAGCACTCGGGAGGCAGAGGCAGGAGGACTGCTGAGTTCGCGGCTTGCCTGGGCTCCATAGTGAGCTCAGGGCCAGCCTGAACCACAAAGCGAGACCCTGACTTAAAAAAAAAAAAAAAACAACAAACAGTAGTAATCTTTTCTTAAAAAAAGAAAAAAGAAAATCTCAACAAATAGTAGTTATCTAAATTTATAGCTCCAACTGCTTATTTGGGAAAAGAAAAATCTCATATCCATAATCTAAGTCCCTATACCTCCAGAAACTAGAAAAACAAAAAACTGTACCAAACAGAAACAAGGAAATTCTTAAAATTAAAAAATAAGTTAGTGAAACTTTAAAACTCTTAAAACTGAATATTAAAAATCAAATAGTCCAGGGCTGGAGATTTAGCTCAAGTGGTACCATGCCAGCCTTGGATGCATAAGGGGCCGAATTCAATCCCCAATACTAAAAAAAAAAAAAAAAAAAAAAAATCTAATAATCCAATTAGAAAATGGTCAAAAGACACACACACATATACATATACCCAAAGGAAAAATAGCGCATAGGCAAGTGAGAAAATATTGCACATAATTAGCCATTTGAGAAATGTTTAAAACCACAATGAAAAATTAATACATACCTATCAGACTGGTTAAAATAAAAAATAACAACACTAAATGCTAGTGAGGGTGTAGAGAAACCAAACCACTCACACATTGCCTGTGGAAATGTAAAGTGGTACACCTTCTCCAGGAAAAATAATTCCAAACTAAAAATAAACAGCATAAGGGCCAGGGATTTAGCACAAGTGGTACCGCACTGGAAGCTGGAAGCTTAGGGACCCGAGTTTGATCCCCGATACCACCCCCCCAAAAGACAGCATATAACTCAGCAATCATGCTGTCATGGAAATTTATTCAAACAAACTAAAACTTATTTTCACACAGAAACTTGTATATGAATAGTCAGAGCAGCTATATTTGTAACTAATCCAATATCCTTCAGCAATGAATGGTTAAACTAAGGTATATTCATGTCATGGAATTCTACTTGGCACTAAAAGGGAACAATGTCTTAGATAAACGTTAAGGAATTATGCTGAGAGGGCAAAAAGCTGACTTTAAAGGATATACACTGAATAATTTCATTAATATTATCTGTGAAGTAACATACAGAAAAAAAGAACAGAGTAGTAGTTGATAGAGATAAAGGGCCAAGTGCTTGTAAAGGGCAGCAGAACAGGGAACCTTGAAATAATGGTACAATTAAGTATCTTAATCATGATAGCGGCAATTACATATATGATAAAGTTACATAGAATTTCTCATATATGCACATGCAGGTGCATATGCATGTGCATACACACAGAAACATACTGAAAAAAGAGATGTATGTATAACTAGTGAAGTCTGAAAAAACTGTGGATTGTACAACCATCAGTGTCCTCACTTTGATATTATAGTTACACAAGATGCTAGCCCTGGGGCAAGCTAGGGTTTCTTGGGTACCTGGAACTTCTGTACACATCTTTTTGTAGCTTCCTAGGACTTTATAATCATGTAGAAGTCAGTAAATACATACATGCATAGTACAGTTCCTCATAATTTCATCTCAATTCATTATCTGATGAATTAATATTGTTTTATGTGAACATTACAGTGAATAACATTTAAAGTCTCATTGGAGAAAAATCTCTAATTGGTTGACAGTTACTTCAAATGTTATAGATTTTCTTGTTCATTTTAAATTTTATTTCTTTATTTGCTAATAATAAAATTGGTGATATATTACTATAATTAAAATAACCCTCTTTTAAAGATATGCTACTGTGAAAGGGGAAATTTAGTAAACAGATATATCTTCAATAATCAAAGCACAACAGTGGTATATGTGGAAACCTTTCAGTATGACAAATCCTTTCAGAATAAAACCCAATTATTCACTCCTTTTTGAGGGAATCTTTCAGTGTTTAACTGGATTTCTGAACTGTCTTATTTCACTTAAACACACACAGCTCTAGGCTGTACAGCTTAAGGCTTAGGGAAAGAACCTAATTTGTCTTCATTGTTTCCAGATATGTTAATATACCACTCTACATAGCTCTGACAGTATCTACCCCTGAGCACACAACATAGCACTGAACAAATCACGGGTTTGTTCTTCTGTTGTGGCCTCCAGAAGAAACTCACAAACATTCAATGGCAACTGGGCATCATGGCTCACGCCTGTCATCCCAGCACTCGGGAGGCAGAGGCAGGAGGATTGCTGAGTTCGAGGTTTGCCTGGGCTACATAGTGAGCTCAGGGCCAGCCTGAACTACAAAGTGAGACCCTGTCTCAAAAACAAAAACAAAAACCAACTCAGTGGCAGTCAGATGGAGATGGTGGCTGCCTTCTAGTCCTCTCAATCTGGCAGAGGCCTCTTGATAGATTTTTCACTTTAGAGTTTACATTATTTTATTTGATCTTTAATATATCTTATATTATAATGTAGATCTGTATAAATAAATCCATATATAGTGTATTTGTGGGTACTTTAAGATATTTCAAAGAGTTGAAACTTTTGGGCTTTTAGACTTATGAGCTTAATTTAAAACATTAAATAATCCATGTATAAAAAGTGACTATACTGTTACACAACAACTGAATAATGTAAAGTAACAGAAAATGATCTAATTGTATGAAGCCAGTCTAAAACCTTTTTCTAAGGAAATCTTACATGTCATCATCTCCTTTTTGTGTTTAATTCATAATGCAGTATGTTTATTGTAAAAAATTTTCAGAAGAAATCATTTCTATTCTAGAATTTTTATTTATTTATTTATTTATTTCTTGAGACAGGGTCTCGCTTTGTAGTTCAGGCTAGCTCTGAGCTCACTATGTAGCCCAGGCAAGCCTCGAACTCAGCAATCCTCCTGTCTCTGCCTCCTGGGTGCTGGGATTATAGGAGTGAGCCACCACGCCCGGCTCTATTCTAGAATTTTTAAATGATCCTATTCAGTTTCCTACATCTATAAAATGAACTAGTAGAACAATTTACTTCAAGGAAATTAGGAAATACTTGGGCTTTTGTATTGTCATTATTATAACAAAATACCGAACACAGGCTACTCATGATGGAAAAGGCTTATTTAGCTCACAGTTTGGAAGGCTGAATGTCCAAACTGCACAACAGGTCCAGTAAGAGTAACTCACTGGCCCAATCACCTCATGGGGCAGCTAACAACTGTGGGGCAGACAAGTGACCACCTCCAGAACCAGGAGTGTGAAAGTGGGACCAGCTTGCTGCTTTCATAACAACCCCTCTTCACAAGAACTCCAGAAGTTGCCAGAGAAATACCTAGGACTCGTATAAGGACTACTTCAAGTCCTCAGGGACCTTAGGGTTTCTCACCAACCCCGTTTTCTGTAAGTTCCACCACCTCCCAAGAGAACAATCTTTTTGCTAACATAACCCCCTGAGAGCATATAATGAGGCCATATTCATGGCAAAACCACTCAAAAACCACATGAATATAAAGGACTGTTAGCTTTTTCTACAGAACTTGATCACACAGTATCTTTTTTATAAAACATTAAAAATTGAGCTTTTAATAAATTGTTTCTAGATATATTCTTAAGGATACTTATATGTCTAGCAATCCAACCTGGCCCTGGCTATATTTTATTTATGTATTTAAAGAATGCTAATAAGGGGCCAGAGATTTAGCTCAGTGGTTCTAGCGTCTGCCTACCAAACACAAAGTCCCTGGTACGAGTCCTAGGTATTTCTCTGGCAATTCTGGAGTTCTTGTGAAGAGGGGTTGTTATGAAGGCAGCAAGCAGAACAGAAGCAGGAGGATTGCTGAGTTCCAATGTCTGCCTTGCAAGTACAAGGTCCCAAGTTCGATCCCTGATAACCACATACCACAATGCCAGGCATGGTGACTCATGCCCACCAGTCATTAGTACCATATACCAGAGTGCCGGGCATGGTGGCTCACTCCTGTAATCCTAGCATTTGGGAGGCAGAAGCAGAGGGATCGCTGAGTTCCAGGCTTGCCTGGGCTACATAGTGAGCTCAGGGCCAGCCTGAACTACAAAGCAAGACCCTGTCTTAAAAAAAAAAAGTGCTAGTAAAAACCTAGTAATCCACCACTTGACAGATGCACACCAGTTCTGCCTCTGTTTAGGGTTAGGTTTTGTACTGCTCTTATTCTTGGGTCCTACCCAAAACTTTCAATTTTCCACAATGTTTTTGTGGTTTTAATTTCCACCTTCACTTTTTTGGTTTCAATTCAACTAACCTCAGGTCATACTGATGCTGACCCTGCTCACTGAGCCAAGAGTAAATGTGTATTTTGTAATAACAGGCCAGTAGAGCATATTTTTATATTTTAGTATAAAATAATAATGCTATAAATACTAACATAGAATGTCTTTCAGATTTTGCATTGTCTTGATTTCACACAGTTCTTTTCAATATAGGCAACTCTTTAAATATATGACCAAATTATTGTAATTTTTATGACTTTGTAAGAATTTTCATATAAAAAGCTTTCACAAATCACAAAAGTTTAGGCCACACAAAATATTGCACATATATTTTACCTAACTTGGTCTCACTATTCCAGTCATTCTTATCTTGGGTGTATAAAAATATCTAGGAGGTTAAGGGCAGGTTTTAGGATTAACAGACTTCTGCTTGGTGAAAACCGTATTTTCCTCTTACTCATGAGCTCTCTCATGTTAGGAAACACTGTCCTGCTTCCCTTGCAGCTACATGTGACTGTGTTCCACCCAAGAAGTGTGAGTAGAAGCAATGACAGCCACAACCAGACCTGACTCACAGGAATAATCACTGTAAACACCTTCATGTTTTTTTCCCTTTAACTATCTGAATGATAACTACTGTAATAGAGCATATTTTTATATTTTAGTATAAAATAATAATGCTATAAATACTAACATAGCACTCTGAACCAGACCTTGATTTCTGCCAAAGATTGAAATTTTTTTGTTTTTCTATGAAATTCATATACATTACCTAGAAAAATTCAGGGAACAAGAATTTGAAAACACTTCATTATATTCATTGTTATGGGCCTTCCCAAAATGGATCACTAGACATTGAAGGGTCAAGAGCTATTGCTTATCTTTAATAGTCTTATGAGACAAGTACTATAGTGATATTGCCCCCATTTTTCAGAAGAGGAAACTGTAGTGCACAAGAGTTCAGTTACTTCCCCAAGATCACACAGCTAATGAGTGGTGGAGCTCAAGTGAGGGCCCTGCAGTCCTGCTCCAGAGCCTGTGCTTTGCCTCACTGCCTCTATTACATTCTAACTCTTTTTAGATGGCAATATGTGGATCATATGCTGTGAGTACATTATTTAGCCTAAATTATGTGTTTAGTTAGTCTTCACAGGCTAGAATCTTACATCAGCCTTCCTAGTTTAGCTGGGACACCACAGACCAATTCCTTATAAATTCATTGTGTTTAGCTAGCAGACCAGTAATCTTGGATTCGAACTGAAAGTCTCACCTAAGGATCCTTGATTGTTTCTTCATTAACAATTTTCCCTGTTCATATTTAGGGACAATCTGAGACTAAGGAAGAAGTAAACAGTGTTAGTCAATGGTATCTCCTGCTATCTTCCTTTCAGCATTTCTTTCAGACCCAGGACAAGAAGGGACTTCTCCCAAAGCTGTGAGCTCTCTGGGTGCTGAGGAGGGCAGCAGTCCACAGGGCGTGTCCAAAGAGCTTAGTCTTTGTATTCCAAGGCAGGTTAGCTCAAGGTAGGGATGTTTCCCACAGAACTGTAAACCAGCAGTGATCCATCCAGTGACTTCATCTTGTGACCTAGTCTCACTGAACAAAATGTTGGCTACAAGTTTGCAGTAATTCCCAGTTTTCAGAACCTCTGCCTGCAACAGAACTCCCACAATATCTATCAATCCATACTTCTGCTAACTTATCTTTTCCATATGGTCTTCAGCATGTCAGAGAGTATTTCTCTGATCTCTATCTCAGCTCTCAGCTCACTTTGAACTCATGTCTTCTGCTATCAAGCCAAACTGTTTCAGAGAGTAAACTTATACTAGATAAACAGATGAGATATTTTTCTGACACTTAGAAGGAATTGCTTTATTCTAATAACTTCATTATTCTGAACATAAACATTTTCTTATCATACTTGAACTAGAAGTGAGTTAAAAAACATGTGGGTGGGTTAAAGCTTCAGGAACTTAAGTGGGAACAACAAAACAAAACAACTCCCCCCCAAACATGTGAGTGAAAACAATGGACCCTGGGCTAAAAAGTAATACTCAGTACATCACTCTACTTTAACAGTTCAAAGGGCAACCAGTAAGGCTAGTATACTTTACCTATCAAAGGAAATCAGAAAGACAACAAAGGCTAAACTTTAAGGCTATTAATGAACAAAATCTTAATGGGTACTTTCTAAAACATTTAATTACCAGGCTATTTCTCCACTCTTGGCCTGGGAAATATTTACAGAGGAACTCCTGATCAAGAATCTATCCTAAAGTTTCCTTCCCCATTGGGTGAAAAGCATAAATTCATATTTGGCAGAGATATTATAAATAACATAGCTGCCTTGTTAAAAAATAAATAAGAAAATACTGATTAAAATGTCAGTTCAGCAAAGCAGTCTGCCTTCTGTATCTTGGAATAATTTAGGGCTCAAAATCTTCCAAATGCCTTTCTGGATCCTTCAAAAATATGTAGAAATTTCCGTCTCTGGTTTTAAATCGTAGCATGTGTTATTGGGAATCTGAAGAGCTTTCCATGCCTCCTTCCTTCATCATAGTGACTTCTTAGTGGGTTGGGACCAAGCCATATTTCTCCTGGCCTTTAACAAAAAACAAAAAGAAAGAAAGAAAGGAAAAAGAGAGTCCACATGTCTTAGGACACAGTGAGTTGCTTGAAACCAAATGGAAGTAGAATTACTGCCCAGTCTTCTAAGTGTGTCATGAATTGGTGAGTTAACAAAAAAAATGCCTAAAAGTTCTTAGATGAAAGACCACAGGTGGGTATTAAGTATTATCATTATAAAAACAGCTTAGTTTTCCTTTGGCTTATTAAAAAGGGAATGTTCTTTTGAATGCTGTTAGTAACCATTTTTTTTTCAAAAAATAATAAAAACCAATACCACATACCTCAGTGCCAGGCGTGGTAGCTCACACCTGTAATCCCAGCACTTGGGAGGCAGAGACAGGAGGATTGCTGAGTTCGAGGCTTGCCTAGGCTACACAGTGAGCTCAGAGCCAGCCTGAACTACAGTAAAGTGAGACCCTGTCTCAAAAATAAATAAATAAATAAATAAAAACCTCAAAAAGTTGGACATTCAAATAGAAGAATATTAAATCATTAGTACTTTTCTTGGGCTACAGGGAGGGAATGTAGATGCTGAGCAATGCCTCTGCGATCACTCAAGGTGCTATCTGGAGTACAATTTTGAAGTCATATATAATATACTTTAAAATATTTTTATAATCATTTTTAGTGACCCATAACAAGAAACTTTCTAACCATGTTTTTTCTCTATTTCTGTTCAATATTAAAGGAAGTCTATTTGGCTTCATGATCAGAAAATAAAACATAATTCTTTCACATAGACTTCACATGTTCTTGATTGTTCTTCCTTTTCTTGGGCAGACGTTATATTCCACACCCAGGGTGCACACAAGAAGAATTATATTTAATCAACTACTAACAGTATATAAAGCTCTAAGGAGAATAGGTCATGTAATCTTGTCACTTCTTTGTGTACAGAAGCTCTAACTAGACTAAATAATGTTAGAAATCTATCACTTACTACCTGAAATGTTTTTTTAGTAACCTGATAAAACAGAGAAGGTTTTTAAAGATTGTTTTGAAGTTGTTGCTTAAAAAAATTGTAATAGTATTGAGCACTGTCTTACCCTTTATTAATGTATTAAATGTGTAAGTGAAATTAGTAGAGCAAAGGAAACTAGATTTGTTTTTTATCATCCCCAAATAACTTCTCAGATTCTTTCAGTTTGATGAATTACCTGTAGGGAATAAATCAGATAGGAAAGAAGAGAAGAGAAAAAGAGAAGTAGTTTTCTAGCTTTGTTTCTTCTTTCAACTTGGGCAAAATGTGTGTGTGCACGTGTGTGTGTGTGTGTGTGTCCTCACTCTTAGGGCTACCGCCTAACTGCCCCTGCAATTGTTAAGCTGTGCTCTGGCTCCAAAGAGTCAGGTGCTTCCTACAGTGATGAGATAAAGACCGCACCACCCATCTGCTAATTCCAAAGATCTCTGGAATCTGGACTTAAAAGTATATTCTTCATCAAAAGGCATAGTGTTGTTTTTCGTGTTCTTTCAAATAAGAGAAATAAAAATAGAGGTTTGGAGAAAGCATTCAAGTATTTTAACAAGGAGGTTTCTCCTAAGTTTCCTTTGGCTACCACGCCAAAACACTTTTGACAGATAATTGGACTAGAAACAGTGCCCCTGGAAACCATCAACCAGCATTCCCACCCATTAATTAGGTGATTCATTTTCATTTTTTTTTCTCTTCATTTTTTCCCCTGTTTCCTTCCCCACCCTTTCCTTACTGCTTTTCCTTTGGGTCATCTATACCCCTGACTTCTTCCTCTGGCTATTTAGTTGTGTTGTGACTCAGTGCCCCGGCCTCTGGGTTGCTTCTCTGCCAAATCCTCCTGCCTGGCTGCTTACTCTCATTGTAAAGATCTTAACCACCCTGCTGGTGAGAAAGCGCTCCTGAGACCTCCCCTTGCCTGTTGCAACTTGCCGTGGTTTTATTGGCCTAAAGTTCCAAGGTACCACTGGCTAGAACCACACAATTCGTACTTAATTACTGTTTGTTGGTCTTTCCTGTCACTGCTTTCCCACTGAGTAGGTAGCTGCTGGAGGACAGGGAGTATTAGATCTGACTCTAGCATCTGTACAAGTTTAATAAGCAGAAGCAAATTGAGTAGGGTGAGACATGTCTCAAGTGTGAGACGAATGGGACAACCAGTACATTACAAGGTGTGTGTCTAGTGGAAATCAATTCTACCCCCATTGCAGATAACATGATTGGAGGTCACTTGAGAATATAGGGGACACACCGGTATAAGAAGCTCACCAGTGAACGCAAAACTTGGGTCTTGAAGAGGAACTTCTATTGTTTCATCATTTGATGATCCAATATTACATGGAAATAAGGTTTCTAAGTAAATGAACTCATGGGCCCTGGGTTTGAGCCTGTTTCTACCATGAATTATCTGAGCTGCCATGTAAACCAATCTTTCTTGGCTTGAGTTTCCACCTCCACAAAATGAGGTGCTTAGACAGATGACCTTTAAAAATCAAGCAAGCAAAAACAAAAACAAGACTAAAGAGTGATTAGTACTTTCATTTAGATCCTCAACAGTATGCTATTGTTTACGCTGTCATCAATCTATTTTAAACGCATGTCCCGGCTGGAGGATCATGTATTCATATATTTAGAAAAACATCATCCTAATAAATACCTGGAGAAGAAATGGAATTCTACCCACAGTTTTTTACTGTCTCTCGAACCATTACTCCCTAAGATACCGTACTAAAAATGAAAGGGGAGTCAGAGATTTAGCTCAGTAGTTCCGGTGCCTGCCTAGCAAGTGCAAAGTCCCTGGTTCAATCCCTGGTAACCACATACAACAATACCGAGTGTAGTGATTCATGCCCACTGGCAATCAGTACCACATATCACATTGCTGGGCATGGTGGCTCACGCCTGTAATCCCAGCACTCAGGAGGCAGAGGCAGGAGGATTGCTGAGTTTCAGGGTTGCCTAGGCTACATAGTGAGCTCAGGGCCAGCCTGAACTACCAAGCAAGACCCTGTCTTTAAAAAAAAAAGAATGGGAAAAGTCTTCAAACTGTCTTGTTTCTAATTACTAACAGACAAGACAGGGAAAAAACTAACTGAACTTCAGTATCAGCAAATATCTGCTAAGTAAAATACTTTCAAGTCCGGAATGATCAGGTTGATAGGAGGTTGACCCAGAAATTGATTCCAGTCAATACTCTGATATTAGTAAAAACAGCTCATGCCAGAGGTATTTTCTTAAATCAAGCATTCTCTGTGGTAAAGGAAAGGGGATCAAAATATCAAGGCAAGCATGCCACTGGCTTGAGGTATGTGTCAGATTTATTGTGAGCAAGAAGATTAAAATCAGCCACCATTAAGGAGGGTGTGTGCCACATTCAGATGTCAAGTCTGAAAATTATGCGATCAAGCCGGAGAGGTTCTTGGGTAGATGATAAATAAAAGACGTGTAAAACAGAAAGGCTGAAAAGCAGACAAGGCCTATAGATAAAGTGATCACTTGGGTCCTGGCATTACCTGTGCCTATGGTTAAGAGTGTCACGCTAAAGATAGCAAGATGAATCAAGGTCACATGAAAAAACTATACTGAGAGTGAATAGAAAGGTCACTGACACAGGCTCAAAAATATGGTGTCAAGGTGGGGCATCAGAATGTACTCCAAGCTACAGGCCTCAGAGAATGGAATCAGAGTCACGCCTATGTCAGGAAAGAGTGGAGGCGGATGGCTAAGCGAGGAATGGAGAGAAAGATCAGCACCCAAGGTGGACTGAGAAAGGGCAGTACTTAACTGCTGAAGCAGCGCACTCTGGCCTCGCTCGCCCAGTGGGGCACACAGGGCTGGGTGACAGCTGGCCGCCATTCCAAAGCAGCCAGCCACAGACAGATCGCAAGTAGGACAACGAGCCTTCGAGGCCAAAGGCGTTTCTGAATAAACTGAAATGATGGTGACTTTAGTTTTTCTGGCTCTCCCTTTGAAACCACATAACCACTAACATTCTACTTCTTTTTTCACTTGGCCAATCCATTTTCAACTTACATATTCACTGCCCACAAAAGTCACAGCATACAGCTATCATCCAGGATCAAGCACCAGTGGTACTGCTTGACTTCGACAAGTTTTAATCTCTACTGAACTGTGGTGTCAGGAAGCCCAGTTTACTGGAATGTGTAAATGGCCCTGCCTCGGTGGCTACACGTGGGTTCAGATCTTAGCCCTAGAAAATGAAAAAACAAATACAGGTGATGCTGAAAATACAAGTACATGCAAAAGCTCTTGGCATGTACTAGGCACATGATTATAGTCTAGAAATGGCAATAATTATTATTAATTCTTGGTTGTCTTCTCCTTAAAGAAGAAAAGAAATCATGTTGTTACCACCCTCCCCCACTCTAAAAACAAAAACAAAAAAGCATGTGACTTCAAATCCTTCTCCTAACCAATGGCCAAGTGCCCTTATCATATACCATCTTGCCCATTAGGAAAGAAATCAATTTGATAATGCCACTCATACCAAAGGGTCACACGTAAATACCACAAACTCTAAAAAGCAGTGTATATAATGGGATTAGACATCGATTACACAAAGGAATAATTTGTGGAGAGACATTCAGAGTCTGTCCTTAAATGACATTCTACAGCTAAGTAATTAGCCATTCCATTTCTGTGTAAGATGAGCCTTATCTGATTTTGTTTCTATATCACAATATGCTTTCTCTTTTACTAATTCAATCTAATTTAAAGGTAAATGGTGTAAGGAGGAAAACATTACCCACCTCATTCTACATGCCCGTTCCATCCCACAGCATGTGATTGCCAAGAAGCATTAGTAAACTTTTCCAACACATATTTTGCTCAGACAATGGGGTGAGTGGAAACTGAATGAAACAGATAAGTGTTGATGACTCAAGTTTCCAAACAAATTTCTAGCTAAATACAGCCTCAAAGGCTAATAACTAGATGAAATCCACCCAAGTTAGAAACAGAGCATTCACTAATAGTCAACAACTCCCTATGGAATCAAACATTTGCAATCTTAAAATTAATCTGGACACAAAGTCTACTGCCACGGAAACATGGACAGATTTCAAAAACATACAGTAAATTTTCTTGAGAGTAAAAACAAGCTGCAGGTTATGGAATGAATGACTATTCACATTAAGTTTTAAAATGTGCCAAGCAGGGGGCCGGAGAGTTAGCTCAGTGGTTCCGGCACCAGCCTCGCAAGCGCAAGGTCCTGAGTTCGATCCCCGGTAACCACATATAATGCTGGGCGTGGAGACACGCCCACCAACAATCAACACCGGATACCACAGTGCCAGACGTGGTGGCTCACGTCTGTCATCCCAGCACTCGGGAGGCAGAGACAGGAGGATTGCTGAGTTTGCGGCGGATTGCCTGGGCACCATAGTGAGCTCAGGACCAGCCTGAACTAAGCGAGACACTGTCTCAAAAGCAAAAAAAAAAAAAATGTGCCAAGCAACACTAAATACACACACACACTCATACAAATACACACACAGAGTAAAATAATAAAGATAAGCACGAAAATGAAAAATAAAGTGGTTGCTAGGGAGAGGAATGGGGAAGGGAATGAAATTGGGGAAGGAAACAATGGGGCGCTTCCTGTACACAGGGCCCTATGTGCCCCACACTTGTTTGGTTACTATGCTGATATTGTCTTCAAACTCTTAAAAGCAATGTTATCATTGAACTTAGGTGATATTGATAGGGCGATGAAGCATGAATGTGAGCAGAGGAGCTACACACACTGTGTGTATCTGCCACCATTCCTCGTTCCCCCTCCACGTATGGAAGCATGTAAAATGCCCATGAACAAAGAATTCCAGCGTTCTCTTAATGAACAGCATTCGGTGGGATTTAGGATAAGGTAGCTGTGTTATAGCTCAGACTGGAGAGTAGGAGTGTCAACATCCCTTCTTGAGGGGCTTTGTTTTCATTCAAAGTAGAATTTTTAGATGCAGAAAAAAGGCAAAATTATCCAAAAAAACACTAACAACCTAGAGATGCAATGTTTTTTCCAGTTACATCCCTGAATTAGCCAACCACTATGCCAAAAGTGATGGCAGAGAAGAGAAAGATAAAGCAACCCAGAGTTTTTTCTCCTTTTGGTTTTTCTATCTTCACCAATACCAAGGAGGGTATTAGTAGAATATATCACAAAGTGAAATAAAACAGCTGTTAGTTTTGTGTAGTCTTTCCACTGCTCTGGAAAGAAAACAAAACACAAATGTATATCTGAGTACAATGGCTTAAACATGGGTTATATCCCCAAAAATCCATTGTTACAAAAGCTTGGTCTTCACAGTGGCACTACTGGGAGATGATGAAATCTGTGTGGCTGGGACCAAGTGTATGGTCCTTAGGTCATTGAGGGATGAACCCCAGGAAGACAGTTCTTGAGAAAGGACTGGCATAAAAAGCACAAACCTGGCATCACCCATTGTCTTTCTCTTGGCTTCTTATTCCAGAGATGACTGCTCATTTTGACATGCACTTCTCCCATTAGCCATGAGCTCCTCAGCAAAACTGAGCATACAGGTGCCATGTCCTTGAATCTCCCAAGTTGTAAGCTAAACAAGTTTTTTCTCTTTATAAATTAGACAGCTCAGATATTTTGTCACAGTAACACAAAACTGACTACTGACTATAATTTTAATGACTGCACATACATTAAATGTGCTTATATTTTATATTGGCTTCACATAATAGTCATAAAAATGCAGCTAATAAGTACTTGTCTGATTTTTTCTTTACTTAGAACAACATTAAATAACAAAAAAAGACATCACAATTAAGTTGAAAGCAAGACCGAGAAAGAAAATTTTGTACTTTTAAAGCATTTTCCTCCTGCCTTTGTATAATGGGCCTCACATTTTTATTATGTTATCAGCCCTACCAATTATGTAGCCGGCCCACAGAAGGAAGTACTGTGGAAATACACCCCAAAAGAAAGGGTGGCTTCTCAAATTGTGAAATGTTCAATTAATTGAAAATATTTATATTTAAATGCATTTCCTGGCAAGTATCTTGGAAAACATAGTTTGGCCTATGTGCTTTGAAAAGAAAGAGAAAATGATAAGTTCATGCCACTTTGAAGAGAAAGGGGAAGTGACTAAAAACACAGAATTCCTTTTCTAATATTATTTGGAACTCCCCCACCCCCATACCGTTGATTAAACTCAGGACCTTGCACGCACTTTCAAGACAAGTGAGGCAGCGCTGAGCTGAATCCTCAGCCCTATCTGGAAATGTTCATCGCATTCTCTTCTGAAACCACTCTTTTGCCAAATAGGAACAGACGAATATGGTTATCCATGTTGTGAGTATACCTCATAAGAATGTTTGTGGGTCTTTACACAACACACACTCAATTCAAGGGGAGTTAAGGATAGAAGCACAACTCCCTCTGAAGCCTCCTTCTGGTGTATCAGCACCCCCAGGCCTCCTTCCAGGGCTCCCAGTTGGGAACTGAGCTCTCTAGTTTGACTTGTTATTTGTTCTATGTAAAGCATTTCACAAACATTCCTGGAATGGCTCAAAAGTCTAAGAGAAATGAGATGCGGAACTATAACAACTGAAAAAAATCAATGCTATCAAGCAGATTTTCTCCAAAATAAGAAAACATGCTTCTGGACAGCAAGTGACCCTGAAAGCATTTGTAAGATCAGCCAACTCCCCTCCTCACTCTGGTGAGCTGCGCTACATCTGGGATATCTCGGTCTGGAGGAAAGATGGAGTCACCTGGGCCTCCAAAACGTTTTACTAGGTAAATGAGAAACACAAGGCCAGCCAATCCTAGCCTTTTTTTTTTTTTTTTTGAGCCAGGGCCTCGCTTTGTAGTTCAGGCTGGCCCAGAGCTCACTATGTAACCCAGGCAAGCCTCGAACTCAGCAATCCTCCTGTCTCTGCCTCCCAAGTGCTGGGATTACAGGCGTGAGCCACCACACCCAGCACTGTGGTATGTGGTACTGATTGCTGGTGGGTGTGAGTCACCACGCCCAGCAATGTATGTGGTCACCAGGGATCAAACTCAGGATCTTGTACTTGCAAGGTAGGCGCCGGAACCCCTGAGCTAAATCTCAGGCCCGCCAATCCTAGTCTTGAAGGATAATTCATGCTAATGGAACTTGGAAATTACTGATGGTAGTCAAATGTTTCAGTCAGTACTTACTGGCTTTGTCTATTTGCAGCCTTGGAATTTTCCTTAATAAATAATTGGCAAATCCTCAAATTGATGGCCACTGTTAATAGGCAAGCTTCCTGAGTGTTGTGCTTGTCAAAATGCAAAACAGCCAAGGGAACATGAGTTGAGAAAATGGGAAGGATTTATATTATAAACATGTAACTGCAGCTACTTGCTCTCCCGGCTGGTCCGATGGTATAGCTTTTATTTGACTGTTGGACACGGGTGAAGCGAAAGTCAACTGGCTTAAATTACCAGCTATGGAGAAGCACATAAAAAGCCAGATTCGCACACCAAGGGACGGTTCCTTGATGTCTGAGGTCAGATCAGACCTTTTCAGAGCAGGGAGCATTTTGGGGAGGATCGTAAGCGTGCCCCCCAGTGTCACTGCTAACTTCAGGCCAAATGGTTGGAAGAGGGGTATTTGTCTGTCATTAACAGGCCAGCTATCTCTTAGGCAGAAAAAGAGTGAGATAGGAAATCAGACAGAAAAACAAATCTATTTGTAGAATATAAAGTGAATGTTATTACTTTTCTAATGCATATGTAGAGAACGTAGGATAGAATTTAGTAGGGAGAATGCCTTGGATACAGTATTTTCTTCTCCTTTGCAAGTCGTGTGGAACAGGCAGCCTTATGTGGGGACTGCTGGGGCTGACATTGAAGTGACCTCTGAAAGCAGACACCCCAGTGAAACTGTTATGTAAACTAAATGACTAGACATTCCAGGCCTCGGGTCAGGAAGCAGGCTGTGTTAATGACGGCCTGGCACCTGGAAGTGGCCCACACTTCTGAAGGGAGAGTGGATGGAAGCAAAATCTCTGATTTTACAATAAAGACTAGGTCAAATTTTATAAAAAATGAAGATCTAAAATAATTCAAAAATGTACAGGAAAGCTTTCTAAATGTGGTAGGTGGTAATAGGACGACTTTGCTCTTTCAAATCTAAATGTTGTGAACTGAATTTAATCAAAATGACAGGCAGCAGACTGAAAAGATATAATATAATATAATATAATATAATATAATATAATATAATATAATATAATATAATATAATAGACTAATGTGTCATTAGCTCATGTGCACTGTAATGAGTTTAGCTTCCAGTAGCATCATAATTAGATCTTGGAATCTAGCTAGGTTAGATCTATGACCAAAGAACATATAGCCAGAAATGTTAGAACCATTTCATGCTAAAAAAAAACTTTTAATTTTATAAACTGATTATAATCATCAAACTATTTAAAGCCCATAAATACACAGTGTAAAAAAAATCCAATTTGAACAGTAATTACATTGATACTGGTTATATTTTTAATCAGTTAATGAATTTCATTGGTAAAACTAAACATCTGGTTTTTTAAAAAAACCATCTGGTTTTTAAAAGTCATACATTTGATGTGCTTCACATCAAAAATTTGCTTACTCACATTCTCAAATTCTATGAACGAATTAAAATTATCAACATTTTCTAAGGCACTTTCTTACACAATCTAAAATATTCTTCTAGAAAAGTGGCTTCGCTAGTGCTTGTTGCATTTTTAATGAACTAATAAGCTTTACTTGTAAAATTTAAAATTTGGTTTACAAATGTCATGAAGCCTGGATAGAATCATTAGATAGGAGCCCTCTACTTCCTCTGTGCATGGCAGTTAATAGGATTAAGACTTGAAGAATCGAATAAAACCCTGAGTTGGTTAAGATGGATGTGTCACATTTCAGGGTTCCCATTTCATAACAGGAATGTCCCATTTCACATTTCACAAAAGAAAATACGCGGGCAAGCTTATTTACATGACTCTTCAGGAATACATCGATTCTGCGAACTTTAAAAGGGAACGTGTGTCCATGGTTTCTCTTAAGCCATATGGTGCTTTGTGTACTTGGCCTGCTTGTCTTTAGGCTTCCTCCTGCTTTACAGCCAGCAATTCCTCTGCTATGGAGAAGAAAGTAGAGATGGCTGTGCTCACAGGATTTTTGTACACGAATTAACGATTTCTAACTTTCACAATAACGTAACTTGCACTGGCCCTAATCTGTAAATGTAGCAAATCAAAGCTAAAATGCTAACGATCCGTTATCCTCCTCCAGATCATGGGCTAAAGCTAGGGGCCTGCTGCTTTCTGCTATCAAGGTGGGTGTTATCAAGTATAATTTGTGGTTGGAAATGTTTGGCATTCCTGTCTAGCAGTAGCCCAGACTGTTTAGAATAGATTTTTACATAGGAGTTTCAACATCTGTCTGTTGTAGGTCAGATTTCTGTGAGAAGCTCTGCATATAGGCTCTAAACATATGCAGCTGTCTCCGATTAAACAGAAATGGTTTTTTGCTTTACAGTGACAACAAAGGGTCAAATTTAAAATTAAAAATATAAGAAGAAGGCTAACAATGCTAAGAAAAAGGCATTCTGCCTGTACAAAATCCCAAGTTAAGGGTGGGCTTGGCGGATACTTGAGCACTACCCTACCAAGACTCATTAATTAGCAATTAATAACACCAATATGCCTATGGACTAAAAGGCACCATTTCGGTTTCATTATAGATTCTTTTTATTTGTAGTTCCCCTATTATAGAACAAAGTTCGTTTGAAGTGAAAAATGCTTATTAAATGAAAGCTATACATTAAACTCCAAAGAAAAGGAATAGCAAATTTTGGAAAGGAAGTTAAAAAAATTAAAACAAGCTGTGATGATCTTAACAAAGACACACCAAACCTGTTAGTAGGAAGAATTGTTTGTTCGAATTTCCTGTTTTTTCCCAAGTTCTGGTTTGTTTTAAATATGCCATCAGCACACAGTTTATTGTTGTTGATTAACATTTATATGTAAAGTCCAGAACTGTTTTTCTAGGACTTCTTATTTAAAGATATAACAAGCAATCTAGATTTCCCTTTTCTTCTCCAGGTTGAGTTCACCATAGTTAAGAGTTGATAAGCAGGGCTAGAGATTTAGCTCAGTGGTTCTGTTGCCTGCCCAGCAAGTGCAAAGTCCTGAGTTTGACTCCCCGGTAACCACATACAACAATACACCGGGCATGGTGACTCACGCCCACCAGCAATCAGTACAACATACGACAACACCAGACGTGGTGGCTCAGGCCTGTAATCCCAGCACTCGGGAGGCAGAGACAGGTGGATTGCTGAGTTCAAGGCTTGCCTAGGCTACATAGTGAGCTCAGGGCTGGCCTGAACTACAAAGCAAGACCCTGTCTCAAACAAACAAACAAAAGAGATGATAAACCATGGATCTTACTGGCTAAAAATTAGTATAAAACACTAAAAATTACCACCGTGTAGGTTAACAGAGTTTGCACAAAATACCTCTTTGGCCTTAAGCAATCTTAGTAGAAGATTCCAGGAATCAACATGGACTGTTATGAAGTACACAAAATCAAAGCCACACAAGTATCACTGATGGCTCTTTGTTTTTTATATGCTTAAATAAAATCTCCTCTGAAAGACCTATCTCATTCCAACTGAAACCTAAAATCCAAATAACTGAACTCCTGCATTGCATGTGAAATGTAGGAAAATAAAAATTCCTCCCTTGGGAAAGAAGTATAAAATGTTAACACATTTAAAAGTATTTTATAAATTATGCTGCTTTATTAAACACATACCATTAGAAGTCTCTTCTATTACTGACAACACTTTTCTTAATGGCCTTTACATGTTTAAATAAATGGCTCCTAAAAATGGGCATTTATATTATATAAATAAAACTTTAATTAATATAAACATACCCAGATATAAACTTTTTAGAAATGTCAGCTTAAAACTTTCCAGTCTAAATAAATCCTCTTAGGAATGGTCCAGCAAAGCAATTTTTAACGCATTTTTTTTTTCTTCCAAAAAGCTCATAGAGATTTACAGGGACAATCTGAAAAAAACAAACCCAAATAATTTTGATGAAGACTAAATACCTCATTCATGTAATAAGCAACTTTACGTGCTATCACATAGATGGAGAGACCTAGTTACTCACGGCTGAGGCAGGAACACTGCAAGTTTGAGGGCAGGTTGGAGAGACCAACTGAAGCCTCTGGACTTTCCTTATAGTGCCCACTATCATCTCCTCATCATCTTGTTCATATATTTGTGCCCCTGTTTATTGTTTGTCTTATGCCTTAAACTGTAATCTTCCTGAGGGTAAAGACCACGTTGCCTTACTCTCTGCTCTAACACTTAGCATAGCACTGAGTGTATGGCAGATGCAAAAAGCAGCTCATGTGAGAGTTCGTGGACGTGATGAGGCTTAAAAGACTGTTACTTCACTACACCTCAGTGTACGCAAAGTGACCTATGTGTCCAAGTGTCTAGGAGGTTCCCCTTCCACCTGAGGACCCGCCAGTTTCCACAGGATACACAACGATGTGGAATCAAGACTCATTTTCTAGACTCTTTTGGAGCTAAGCGTCACTGAGTTTGAACCAACAGGAGGCAAGTAAGTCAGGGGTGGGGCACACGCCTGTAACCCTAGTTACTCACGGCTGAGGCAGGAGGAGTGCAGGTTTGAGGACAGCCTGGGCAATTTACTAAGTGAGTAAATAAGAAGTACACAGGGCTGAGGCATAGTGAGCGGTAGAGCACCCCTGGGTTCAATTCCCAGTACTGCAAAAACAAACAAACAAGCAAACAAATGTAAGCGGAAGTATTCCGCAGCACCTCCAGGAAAGCTCCCTGAAAGACAGCCAGTGCAAGGCCCTCAGCCCTACCTCTCCTTTTCTCCTTTCTGATACCTGGAATGTGCCTGGTGCTCTGGTGCCCTAACCCGCCCCATGGCGCTCTCACCCGTCCGTGCTGGTGCTCTAACCCGCACTGTGTGTGGACTATGAGTTGACCTTGAAGATAAAAACATTATGGGAGGTAGAGAAGCAGGAGAGAAGAGGCCCAGGCCCCTGCCACTGCCCCGGCCTCTCTAACTTGACACTTCTTTTACATGGGAAAAGAAAACTTCTGTCTTCCTTAAGTTGTTGTTTTGAGTCATGCAATCAAGCCAAGTCATGCTGCTACTTTTTGAAAATAATTTAGAAACAGGCCATATAGACTGTATATTTGTATGTGTCTCTCTTTTAATCCACTTGGTTTCTTTTCTCTTTTTTTAGTTTTTTGTTTGTTTGTTTTTTGACAAACAGGGTCTCGCTTTGTAGTTCAAGCTGGCCCTGAACTCACTATGTAGCCCAGGAAAGCCTCGAACTCAAAGCAATCCTCCTGTCTCTGTCCCCCAAGCGCTGGGATTACAGGCTTGAGCCACCGTGCCTGGCATTTGTGGTATGGGGTACTGATTGCCAGAGGGCAGGAGCCACCACACCCAATATTGTTGTATGTGGTAACCAGGGATCGAACCAGGGACCTTGCGCTTGCTAGGCAGGTGTGGGAACCACTGAGCTAAATCTCCGGCCCTGTTTTGTTTGTTTGTTTATTGAGACAAGGTCTTGCTTTGTAGTTCAGGCTGGCCCTGAGCTCACTATGTAGCCCAGGCAAACCTCAACCTCACAGCAATCCTCCTGCCTCTGCCTCCCGAGTGCTGGGATGACAGGCGTGAGCCACATGGCCAGCACTGTGGTATGTGGTACTGGGCATCAAACTCAGGACCTTGCGCTTGCCAGGCAAATGCCAGAACCACCGAACTACCACCCAGCCCACCTCTTGTCTTTTTTAACTAAGAACACTTTCCAACAAATAGGTATGAATCTGTAAGCACAACACCTTGTCCCAAGAGTTAAGCTGGATATTATGGGAAAATATAAAGGAGTTCAAAGCTGGGTTCTGATCCTGAAGAAGTTAATGATGGTGAAAAAGGACACACAACACACGAGCCGTCCACCCTCTCCCTCCAGTGCATCCACCCACAGGAAGCAGCACAAGGCAACAAGAAACAAACTGCAAAATTGGGGCCTGTGATCACGGGAGACTGGATGGAGCTCTCGTGGAAGGGTCCGCGGAGAAGCTGGCCCTCACAGTGGGCCTTGAACGAGGGGCAGGACCGAGAGAGGCAGTGGAAACTGGCAGGCTGCCTCGGGGTGGGGGCCCGCCGCAAGCGAGCCACTGCTCATTAATGAGCACAGCATGTCCCAGGAGCCGGGAAGGGGTCGGCCAGATGTGCGGCCTCTGGAAGGGGAACCCTCCCTTTTCTCAAAACACATCGCTCTTGAGAAGAGGCCCCGCAGAGGACGGCCTATCTCACCAGTCACCCATGTTTAGGAGGTGAATCTGTACTCTAGGCTCTCCCCGCCATGCGCCCCACATGCTCGGCCCGGCACTGCTCGGGGCTTTTCTGAGCCTTGTCCTAGTGTATCCCAGGGTAAAGCCTCTCTTAGTTCCCGCTTTACTCCAGGGGTCCTGCTCAGACCCAGCTCCGCGGTGATTTCCGGAGACCTGTGCTTCGCGCGCTGCACCAGGTGCACCTCAGTTCTCATACATATGCCGATCGAGTGTTTCTAACCAAACAGGCGGGCAGAGGCAGGATGTTCTGCCCCCCACCCTGTGAAAAAGAAATAAAGCAACAGAATGGCCAGTCATTGCTTCCAAAGAAGAGGCCAGGGAACTAAATTACTCACAGGCTAATCATAATCACAAGATAAGGAAGCAAGTTTCCTAATAAGTTCCCTTTCGGCTTCTTCTCAAAGCCATCAACAAAGCCAATGCTGGGTTTTTTAAAACAATCTCGCCAAACAAACACCTTTAAGCACCGTCTGGTCCAGTAATGGAGAACGTCTTAGATCCCTCAGTGGTAACAAACAGCCTGGTGCACAGTTCACGTGCTGCAGTTTTACCCCTGGGACAAGCGCCTTGGATACTGTTACGTGTGGGACACTTTTCTGAACTATAGATACTGTGCCGAAGGAGCCCCGGTACATCCAGTTTATCAAAATGGAGACTCACCATGGAATCCAGGTGAAACCAGGCCCGGTACGGAGGAGCGAAGCACTGACTGACGAGAGGTCCAGAAGGGTTTTTATACCAGGGCACTAAGAGCAAGGATTAAAATATCTGGGGTCTAGCTTAAGGTTAAGGAAAATCAAACTTGACTTTTTCCAAAATGCAGCCTAACACGATCTAAAAGCGGTCCAGAATGGAGTCGCTCCTGGCAGACCGGTAGGACAAGGACTCCAGGGTCCCACATCAGCAGATCTGAGCGCCGGTGGGCTCTGCCTCTCTCCTGACCTCGGTTCCTTTACTGGTAAGCGAAGGGAGGCCAACCGGACATGAGCAATCCCTGAATCCACTACAGCCCCAACAAGGAGCCCAAGCCAAGGACAGAGCAGCGCAGAGCAAGGAGAGGAGTGTGTTTGCTTCTCTTTGTCTTCTTTTCTGCCCATCACCATTTCCCCCACTGTCCCAAATCATGTTAATTTGCCAATTAATAAACAGCCCCCCTCGGTTGTAATAGCCTCTGAAGCTTGATGAATGTCACGCTTGTCTGGTGACAGCGGCAGCTGCTGCTCTCCTCAAACCACATCCTTCCTCTTCATCATGAGGCCTCCTTGCTGGCCAAAATGTGCCTCGGCCAGGGCTCCCCCTAGGTCAGCTTCCACCGGAAACTGCCACCTATACGCGAAGTTCTAGTTGATTAGCCTCTCTGAAGCAGACCCAGCTGGCCAGAGTGGGTCCCAGGTGGTCAGTACCAGAGTGTCGCACGTCTCCGGCATTTGAAAGCTCCTTGGACGGCCTCCAATGTATGGATGAGGACACTGATTCCTGAGACATCCATTTAAAATATCTAACATGGCCTAGCCAGAGCTAGAACCCAATTCTCCTGACTCAGCAGCCAGTTGTAATTGTGCAACAGATGGAAATAGAAACTACTGAAATAGAAGCGACAGTTTATGGTGTACTGTGCCAGGCACTGTGCTCAGTGGCTTCTTAAACCTAACATGTACCGACTTGAACTCAGTCTTTCAGATTTGTTCCTCTGCCTGCCCTCCCCACTTGGTCAATAAAGCCGCCATTCCTCTAGTTGCTTACGCCAGGAATCGGGGCGTCATTCTTGGCATGCCCCTCTTCCTTAACAACCCCACACATGTAAATAAAGTCCTATATCCTCCAGGACATAGTTTACACCTTTCCAACTTTCTCCATCAGCACTATCACCATCCCGACCCAATCCACACTGGCCTGTCGCCTGGACTATGGCCATATCTCTTAGGTCACTCTTCCACTGCCACTACTCCTGTCCCTATCAATCCATTCTCAAAACCAGAGGCCAGAAGCAATCTTGTAAAAACAAACCAGATCATGTCAGGCCCACTGCCATCCCCATCCCTGCCAAAGCTTAAATTCACTGGTCTTCCTAATGCTCTTGGGACAAAAAAGCTCAGATTTCTGGAAGGCCCTGTCTTGACTGATCCCTGATGGTGTCACCAATCTTATTTCACCCCAGTCTTTCCGCAGTCCCAAGTTCCTTCCAACCATAGGCCGTCCCTCTGCACAAAATGCCCTTTACAGTCATGTCCTGACCCACACAGTGCACCACTTTGTGGACTCGGCATACACACCGCTTCACCCCTAAGGCTCTGCTGGGAATCTCTCCTTTAACCTGCCCTTTTCCTGTGTAGCACATAACAGTTTGAGGTATATTTTTGAGAATGTTTATTTAATAACTAGGTCCCCAAAACAGACCATTAGCTCTGTGAAGATAGGGGCCTTATTATTATCTGTTTGTTGATGATAACAATTTATTTATGTCAGAAACATAATAAATCCTAAATAAATATTCGCTGAATCTATTTATGAATCAATTTACTGAAAGCTCAAGTATGATAGCATCTGTCATCCACAGATGACCAAACAAAGGCATAAAGCTTTTAAGCCACTTGTCCCTGTCCTAGAACCAGTAAGTAGCAGAGGAGAGATTCCAACACAGGGTTACCTGACCCCAAAGCCCATGTTCTTAACACTTATCAGATTACATCAGGATGGAACAGGCCCACAAAAGATGTAAGAGATAGTCTTGATGTTTAGTTGACTCATTTGGAACAGAGACTGTGAGAGGCTGAAAAAAGCTACCCCCAATATATCCGCATCTTGATTCCTGAAACGTGTGAATGTTACCTTATATGCCCAATAAGTAAGAAAGAAAAGAGAAGGGGGTGGGCCTTGGCAGTGTGATTAAAGATCTCAAATTAGGCAAACGTTCTGGGCTCATCCGTGTGGGCCCTAAACGCAATCCCACATGTCCTTTCAAGAGCCAGGCAGAGGGAGAGCTGACAAACCAGTGATGAGGATGTAGTGAGAGGCCAGGAAGAAAAGCACGAAGACTCTCTTGCTTGGTTTGGGCTGCCAGAGGAAAGTATCATCGACTAAACGGTTTCTAAACAACACAAAAGCATTTCTCCAGTTACGGTGGCTGGAAGTCTGAAGTGAGCAGGGCAGCTTTGTGGCTGTGTGCAAAGCCCACCTGATTAGAGATGGCAGCCTTCTCACTGTATCCTACAAGATGGAGAGCAAAGAAGGAAAAAAACAAATGCTCTTGAGTCTTTGTGTAAAGCACTAACCCCACTCCCGAGGACACTGTCCTTACGATTTAATCACTTCCGGAATGTCCCACTTCCCCTCACCATCACATCGGTAGGCTACAATTTCTTTTTGGCACCGCTGGGTATTGAGCCTAGGGTCTCTGCACTGAGTTACATCCACAGCCCTTTTTTTGTTTTGTTTTGTTTTTTTTTTTGAGACAGGGTCTTGCTTTGTAGTCCAGGCTGGCCCTGAGCTCACTATGTAGCCCAGGCAAGCCTCGAACTCAGCAATCCTCCTGTCTCTGCCTCCCAAGTGCTGGGATGACAGGTGTGAGCCACCACGCCCGGCACTGTGGTGTGTGGTATTGATTGCTGGTGGGCGTGAATCACCACGCCCAGCAGTGTATGTAGTCACAAGGGATCGAACTCAGGACCTTGCACTTGCAAGGCAGGCGCCGGAACCACTGAGCTAAATCTCTGGCCCCCAGCCCATTTTTTATTTTGGTCTCTGGACTCAAACTTGGTATCCTCCTGTCTCAGCCTTCCAGAGTGCTGGGTTTACATACATATAACATCAGCCCTGGGATACATTAGGATTTCCACATTAGAATTTGAGGGGAAACACACATTTGATTCATACACAGCACTAAATATTGGAGCGATGCAGCCACAAGCCAAGGAATGCTGGTTACCAGCAGAAGCTAGAAGAGGCATGGAGAAGAATTGTCCCCTAGAGCCTCAGGAAGAACCATGGCGCAGACCACCCCTGACTTCAGTCAGTCTTACTGACTTTGGATGTCGGGGCTCTACATCTTCAAGGGAATCGATGTCCCTTGTTTTTTTTTTTTTTTTGCTTTTTGAGACAAGGTCTCGCATTGTAGTTCAGGCTGGCTCGATGTCCCTTGTTTTAAGCCCCCAAATCTTTGGTGATGTTATCTCACACAGAGGAGATGAATATAGAAACTATAACATTATTTTGCCAAAACACAATGTTTTCCCACTACAATGGCTATACTCTGTCCCTGTTTCGGTCATAGGTAATCACAGAACCTCCTCACTTAGCACCATTTGTTCTGTAGTTCCTAAGGATTAGCAGTGAGAACCAAAAAAGATTAAGAGGAAAAAAATATATATCAGGAATGAGGGCTAAAAATTACTTTTTGCAGAGTACAACTGAATTTTTTTTTTTAAACTAGTGCTTAAACCAAGTGTGGTGGCTCACGCCTGTAATCCCAGCACTCGGGAGGCAGAGGCAGGAGGATTGCTGAGTTTGAGGTTTGCCTGGGCTACATAGTGAGCTCAGGGCCAGTCTGCACAACAAAGCAAGACCCTGTCTCAAAAACAAAAACAAACAAACAAAACTAGTGCTTAAAGATGCTTCTAGGCTTAGGACTTAGGTGAAAACTAAGGAACACTGTCTTAGCATTGTTTCCAGAATGTTTTTGGATTAACAGAGACCTGCTGTTTCATTTTTGTAATACAATAAATAAACTTAGTGAACAGCTGTTTTAAAATAGCTAAAGAATCATCTTTCATGAAATTAGAAGTCTGTACTCTCAAGTTCATCTTTCATTCTGACTTTGAGTAATAAGTCTGTCCCATATATTAGAGTTTGGCCTTGGCAGACTGATAATTCACTCTGCTTTCAAGATAACCTATGATTTTATAAGATAAAAAGCTTTACAAATGTTAAGTCTTCAGTGACTTGGTTTAAAATGGTAAGAAGTGAAATAATATTCACGAGATGAAGCTACGCGTGAAGAAATACACTTTGACACCCTCTCAAGATCCCCACCTGGAGGGCAGGGGAGACACCCTCTCACCAGAGCCACCATCTTGCTCTTGTTCCACGTGAAGTTTCCAGGTGGGAAAGGGATATTAAGTTGTTGAAGGTTACTCAGGCCAAAGGAAACGAGAAATTTTCAAAGCTGTCATTGGTGTAGCTATGCACTTTAAGTTGAACATATATGAAGTGAATTGATAGCAGTTAAAACATGGTTGAAGAAATAGGAAATATAAGAACAGCCAGAAGAGCATGTAACCAGAACTCTAGATGAAGAGATGAAGAAAAAAATATGATAGAGGCAATCAGAGGAAGAGACTGAGTCGTGATGGAGTAAGAGGCAGGAGGGCAAATATATTTTAACAGAAGAAATCTCCCGAGCAGAACTGTTTCTCAGAGATCTCAAAGAGGCTTTGTGAAAAGTCCCACTTATTGTAATATGTTGAGAAAGAAAAGAACTCTTAATTCAACTTAGCTGTTTAAAAAATGCGAAACTGAGGCCCAGAAGGGTTATCTCACTTCTCCGAGGACAAGAAGCTGCTAAATGGTTGTGTCGAGGCTCCAACTGGTGTCCAGTAGACCCTGTTCTAGTGCTGAGGGCTGGAGCCAGAACAGACGTTCAGCCTGGCCATGTTTATTTCAGACATCAGAGGTGTGTCTGCCAGCTAAAACAACGGCAAGCCATCTTTTATTTCTTAGAGGCAAATTAATTTTTAAGCACTGTGAATCCATTCTATGAAGGGCCACTTCAACCTGATTGCTTTTTACCAATTATTTCCAAAATGATATTCAAACAGATACAATGCCCTGTGATCTTCCTGTTGCTTCGCCTTGATGATAGATTGCTGTTTGGTTAAATAGTTTGTTTTCACTGGGGTGATCCAGTTTTATACCTGAATTCTTTCCAGGCACCCTGAACACAATAGCCTGTGCTAACACGACACTTTGGCTAGGTGGGCACAGCCATCTGTGAACACACGGCCTGATTTACACACATCAGAGGTGGCACGTGCCTGGCCATTCATACTCAGGGACCTTAAACTCTCTGCTGTTACATCCCCATCTTGGAGCCGGGGCCTCAGCGGTACCCCAGTTGCGGTCTTGCTTCCTGCTTGCATCAGTCAGAATTCCGGCTGTGAGATCTCCACGCATGGAACTGGCGTGCTATGTCTGTGCTTTACTGAGGCTCTTATCCTAATGCTTCCTCAGTAGTGACATCTGATGACAGAAGTACATCTGTGCTTTGTCATATACAGTCTTTGAATTTCATCCCAGAATCCAAGAGGTCACTGTGACTTTGTACAACATAGCTTATAGATAAAGACAATTTGTAAATATATTTTGTCTGTCTCTCTAGGTCACTATCAGACCTAATAGGCATTTGACCTCTTGCCAACCACTAGTTCCAGACAAATTAAAAATAAGATTCCTCACAATGTTTAAGTGACAAACTAATATATGATATTCTAAAATTACTTTAAATAATAGGTACATACAGTGAGAAGGGTGATATTATTTACAGTATTTAGCTAGTGCATATCTGAATATACATGGTATAGTATTTGTTTTGGGTTTTTTTTTAAAGACAGCATCTCGCTTTGTAGTTCAGGCTGGCTCTGAGCTCACTATGTAGCTCAGGGAAGCCTTAAACTCAGCAGTCCTCCTGCTTCTGCCTCTGGGTGCTGGGATTACAGGCATGAGCCACCAGACCTGGCACTGTGCTATGTGGTACTGATTGCTGGTGGGTGTGAGTCACCACGCCCAGTATTGTTGTATGTGGTTACCAGGGATTGAACCAGGGCCCTTGTGCTTGCTAGGCAGGTGCAGGAACCGCTGAGCTAAATCTCCAGCCCAGTATAGTATTATATACATGCATGCACGTGTAATGACAAATAGTTTGTACTGCTCTGCTCCAGTATTCTCTTTCCTTACATTTTATTTTTTCTAAATTAGAAGACCCTAACTCAGACATAGATATTGTCAGAGAGGGCTACAAGTGTTTGGTGCCTCTGGCGGGTACCCTTAGGTGTTCATATTCAGCATACCCTGGAAATAATAAGCTGACTCCTTACCAAGACCATCTTTCAGCACTTTGTAAAATAAGCCAATAAGCACACTAGATCTAAGAGCTAGAAGGCTGGGTTAAATGTTTCACAGGGAAGAAAGCAACAAAGAGATGCTTCTCCTCCTATTGGTATGTTTGTCAAGCATCTGGACACGGTTTTAAAACATAACATAACATATAACAATTCTTTCTTTGGCCAATGAATAAAAATCCATTCATTCAGCAAATATTTAAATACCACCTCTCTGTGACCCTGCTAGGCACTTGGGATACAGGTGGCAATAAGATGCTATGGTTTGGATATGGCTTCCTCCTCATGTGCCCATGTGATAAAAGCTTAGTCCTCAATGTCATTGTGTGGGACCTGATAGAACCTTTAAGAGATGGCACCCAGAAGGATCCTTAGGTCACTGAGGATCTTGTCCTTATAATGGAGTAGAGTAAGTAGGGTTATAAATGCCTCAGCCTTGTCCTACCCCACGCTGCTTCCTGTTCAAGACATGATCACTTGCTCCAGCACGTGCCTGTGGCAGAGTCCTCCACCAGGATATGGTACAGCAAAGAGGGCCCTCAGCAGAGCTGAGCCAGTACAGGTATCTCTCCCTTGAGCCTCCAAAACTATCCAAAAAATAAGTTCTTGTCTCCATAAATAAATAGCTTGCCTCTAGTATTTTGTTATAGCAACAAAAAGCTAGCTAATGCATAAGATGACGGTGTCTCTGCCCTTGCAGACTTATATAACAATAGGATTTTTTTATACTTAGCATCAAATAGCTTAATGTTAAGCCCTAAAATAGCACATCACTGGAGAAAGCCACCTGAATAAAGGAAATGGCTTGGATAATAATCAGGGCTACAAACATATGTCTTAAACTCATACCACATTCTAAAACCTTTACCTCCAGGACACTACTTGTTGCTCATTTTTCAAGAAACTGTCATGCTTTTCACTGTTTATTTCAATTCTAATTAGGGCTAAGAAGCAAAGTGGACATGAGCACTGATCTCTGAGAATAATGTTAGACATTCTAGAGCAACTCCTTTATTCACATGGCAATGTCCTTTTGTCCTTTCTTATCTGTTACAACTGGTCCCAGCATAATTTTTTTATTCTCCTTTGTGGTTCACAATATAATCATTGACAAAACCAAGTGAAATATTCCTCCCTTATGACGTGGATGTCTATTGAATAAAAACTCATCAAGCAATTTTCTCCCAAGTAAATACTATGCATTTGCCAAGATTCATGATCTACACATCACTGGCTTTGCCAAAATGTAAGTAAAAGATCTGCTAGCATGGACGTATGAAGGTAACCACCTTTCCAGGCTTGTGCACGAATGTTATGTAATTGAAGAAGTGTAGCCAATACGCTGTTCTGCTTTCCCTAGCCCTACCTTGTCATTAACCTGGTTTTCTCTGGGTAAAGTATGCATCTGACATTTTGGCCTCTTTTCTGATATCACCACCAAATTTATCCTTCTCATTTTGAAAAGCACAATTTGAGATTTGCTGTGCTTCAGAAAAACCTGATAGCTTTACCCGCAGAGAGATTTAAGTGCTTAAAAATAACAGGAAACCTTTGATAACCCAGTGCCACACTTTGCCAAAAGGACAGTACACAGGGAAGCAGAATGGAATGACTGCTGCTGCAATAAATCTAATTGCATGCATTTATTGTCCTTCTTTTTTTCTCTTTTTGGCTCCTTGAGTTAAACCATCCTACCCAAGAAATCATTTGTCCCATCAGTTTCAAGTACAATTTCTATTTTTGTACTGGAGTCTATTCACTATTTATAGTTCTAACATTTTTATGAGTTCTATTATTTACCTGATTCAACCCACCTCTACTTTTACCCTTCACCATTGAGCAATTCTTAAACGTTGGTACATAAGAACTGCAATAAATTCAAATTTATGTGAATAGTAATGGCAGATAATATTAAAAAAAACAGCCGAGAGGAACTGCTCTCAGCTGACCAAATATTAGCCAAGACAAGGTCTGTCTAACATAAATACAATCTTTAAGGAGATTAAAAATTTATGCAAAATTCACAATCAGTATTATTCTGATTAGCAAAATGTGTACATTAAGTTACTTCATTGATTTTTTTTTTCCTCTGAAGCTGCCAAAGCCTCTGCAGATCACCTGACATCTCTGCAGATGTCAGGAGGCGGGGGCTGCCTGTCTGTCTACGCGCCACACTGAGAAGCCGTGCATCTAGCCTTGCTAGCTACCCTCTTATTGATACAAGTCCATTCCAGACATTGCTGTCAGAATAGGCTGAACTTCAGGAAGAAGGGTCTATCTTCCTTCCTTTTTCCCTATATCCTCTGTCCAGTTTCCAGACACTTTCTTGCTGTACTGGTCTACCAAACTTCCCCTCAACTTCTCAGGTCAGGAAGGTTGGGATAGCATCTGATAGCTTTCGAACACTCAACCAGGGTCAAATCCTACTGCTGTTCCCATTAGGCAGCAATTTGCACCTTTGAAAATTCAGAATCACCTAGAAAGTTTTTTTTTAAGTTTTTAAATTTTAAACCAGTTCAAAGTTCTAGACTAGACTCTACTCCAAATCAATGTAATCAGAATCTCTTGGGCAGAATCCAAGAACCAGTGATGGCGAACCTTTCAGAGCTTTGAAGGATACAAGCAGCCCACTGCGGCAGGTGTGCCATGCTTCAGCACCACTGCCCTCTACTTTTTGAAAAAAACCTTCTTTGGCCAGACGTGGTGGTTCACGCCTGTCATCCCAGCACTCGGGAGGCAGAGACAGGAGGATTGCTGAGTTCGAGGCTTGCCTGGGCTACATAGTGAGCTCAGGGCCAGCCTGAACTACAAAGCAAGACCCTGTCTAAAAAAATAAAATAAAATAAAATAAACTTTCTTTGATGACTCTAATGTACAGACAGGATGAGGGCCACTGCTATAATGTGGTACCACCATAACGGATCATAAAGCAGCTCCCACAGTAGCTGCTTAATTATTAAACCTGCTGGGCTGCCTGGGTTCTGGATTTATCATTTCTCTCATCAGGGCTACAGTAATGAGTCACTTTCTGGATCTAGTGGGATCTACTGACACTAGTTCTTTTTACACTGGCCGTTAGCCGTTCCAGAGTAGTCTTGTCTCACCTTTCCCTCTGGCTGCTCCTCCCCCCTCCAGAGAGGAGATTCCCCATTTGAGTGCATGCTGGACCCCACCGGGGCTGTTACCGAGCCATAGAAATCATCCCCCTCAGGAACTGGAATCAAGTGTTAGTGCTGCTGAGAAGCAATAAGCTTCAGAATCAGTTCTCGTGGGGGTGCAGGATCCGGCAGGACCAACACGTCCAGGGCAATTTCACAGCCATGACTAAACTTGCACCTGAGCTTCCTGACAACCATTTTAATAAGGGACTTCCTTCTTCGAGAGCTTAAAGCCTACTGGTGGAGATAAGTTGAAAGATCAATCATTAAAATATTAAGAATCTACGGGGC
>PVIC010014426.1:0-36545 GCA_004025085.1 Thryonomys swinderianus | reverse complement strand
CTAACCCTGCTCTTACTGTGTTATCATCCAGTTTTCCTTCTTATCCTCCAAGTTTACTACTTTAACTTTTCCTCTCCATGTAGTTCTTAAGCACCTTACCAATTCCATTTCCTTTTCACATTTCTCATGACAACATTTTGTATCATATTTAATTGAGAAAAGAAAGTCAATAAAATTAGAATTCTTTTTTTTTTTTTTTTTGAGACAGGGTCTCACTTTGTAGTTCAGGCTGGCTCTGAGCTCACTATGTAGTCCAGGCAAGCCTCGAACTCAGCAATCCTCCTGTCTCGGCCTCCTGAGTGCTGGGATTACAGGCGTGAGCCACCACGCCCGGCAAAATTAGAATCCTTAATGATCCAACCAACTTAACTAGAAATTCATGTACATCTTACCCATATGCTCTATTTTTTATCCTATTAAAAGTAGACTCATCTCTGATTCTGCTAATACAGTCTGTCCAATTGTGTTGTATATCACTTTCCAGTTAGTTTTCTTAAGGGCTTTTCTCTTGTCCTGTGTTATTTATCTATTGTTGTAGAAGAAGTTACCCTGAAACACATCAACTAATAGTAACAATCATTTTTTTTAATCTCAGTTTCTAAGGACCAGGAATCCAAAATGGCTTACAGGGTATTTCAGGGCAGGCTCTCTCACAGCTGGCAGCCAGGGTATAGCAGAGCTTGTGAACAGAGACCCTGAAGGATGGGCTTGAGGATCCACTTCACATGTTCATGTCACTGGCCAGTTTCTCACCACAAGCCTCAGGTCTCAGCTGCCTGTTGTGTGGGTCTCTCTCCCATAGGACTACTCAAAATATGACAGCTTGTTTCTCCCAAGGTAAGTGAAGGGAAGGGGGAGGGGGAGAAAGTCTAATGGTTGATGCTAGTGGTTGCTATAGTCTATCACAATCTAATTTTGGAAGTGACTATCCCATCACCTCAAAGCAGCCTTAATACAACCAGGGGGGTCCAGACAAGGATCCAGTCACCAGGAGAATCCCTGGGAACCATCCTGAAAGACAGCTGCAGTTACCCCTGGACAGCCTGAATTAGGAATAGCCTCTAAATATCCCCTTCCTATTGGAATACTCCCACCAGCATGCATAGTTGTTTCTATCATAAAAGAAAAAAAAAACGATGGCCTCATATTCCCCTCCATCTGCTTCCTAATCTACTTGCCAAATTTCCTTTCCAAGCTGTTCACAGGACATGTCAATAGCCACCATGCTACAGCACTTCTCATTCATTGCCCATTGTGTTCTTCTGCCTTCTAATCAGGCCAACCCTTTGATATAATTCTTACCAACATCAGCAGTAAATTTACATTCTAATGAACCAACTGCCCTCATCTTACTATAACTGCTAGTAGAATTTTAAAATATTGTTTCTTTTTTTAAGATGTAGAAATGATTTAGTTATTGTGGTGTACAAATATAATTTTGAGTGCCTTATTATAATAAAATGAATTTAATAATTATCATATGGAAAATTAATAGTATGTCAATAAATTTTAAGATCCTGTAAATATTAAAAACTCAAATGCACCATCAATATTAAATTATAACTTTAGCTCCAAAATTTTTGATAGCCTCTTCCATAATATTCATCTTGATATATTGTTTTCTTTAATGCTAATAGAAAATTATTTCATCTTTTCCTGTGCAATGAATCATTGAACACATTCCTTTTTATTTTTCTTAGAATATTTACTTTCAACTTCAAAACTTGGTAATGATTATTAGTGCTATTGTCATATTTGGGAGAAATTTTATCAAGTTTATTTCAAGTACTAAACACAAATATTTGATAAATTTTCTGCAGAATAATTTGGGCTGGTTACATCTCAAATTCCATTTCTTCTCTATTCCTGTTATCAAGCATCAAGACAAAAGTTCCAATTCTTCCCTTTCTGCTCAAATTATAAATGAGCTGGCACCATGGGTGACCTGGAGGCCATTTCCTTCTATACTGACAGGATAACCAGGATAACAATAATTCAACCACAGAGGTAGTAAGTGGTGAATACTTACATTTTATAGCACTAGTCCAAAGCAAATACATAAATGTATAAATCAATAAACATGCTGTATTCCAAAATACAAATGTTTCAATTACTAAGTATTAGTTTTCTACTGCTATGCAACAAGAGATCACAGACTGAGCAGTTTAAAACAACACATATATTTGTCTTATTCCTGACCTTAGAGGGAAAGCTTCCCATTTTTTGCCTTTCAATGGCATTGGCGCTAGGAATGTTATAAATGGCTCATATCAAATTGAGATAGTACACTTTCTTTAGGGTTTGTATCAAGACAGGGTGCTAGATTTTGTTAAATGATTTTTCTGCACCTATTGAGAGGATCATGTGATTTTTTTTTTCCTTGCTTGCATTTAAGTGATGTATTGCATTTACTGCTCTATGTGTGTTGAGCCATCCTTGCATTTCTAGGATGCAGCCTACCTGGTCATCATGTATCTTTTTTTGCTGACTTGTTGCATTCTATTTTTCTTTATTCTGCTGAGGATTTTTTGGCATTTATCATCATTACATATATTGGACTATAGTTCTCTTTTTATCAAAAGTTAAATTTTCAGGCCAGGGATTTAGCTCATTGGTTCTGGTACCTGCCTAGCAAGTTCAAGTTCCTGAATTCAATACATAAAAAAAAAGAGACGAAGTTAAGGACCACAACAGATGCCTGAGTGAACAAACCAGGTGAGTAGGAACTGGCAGGGCTGCACGACTGGTACTAACATGAAGCTTTTCCTGCACCATTGTTGTCGCTGCTCATCCCAGTGCATCTGAACTGTGGACTGTGCCAGACTGAGGGAACAAAGCAGGCAAGTAGGGACTGGCAGGGGCACACGACTGGTGCTGGTGCTGATGGGAAGGTTTGTCCATGCCATTGTTGCCGCTGCTCAGCCCAGAGTTTCTCTGAATTGTGGAGGGCACCAGATGCCTGAGGGAACAAAGCAGGCAAGTAGGGAATTAGTTATCTCCTAAGGGTTCTGAATACTAGGAAGAAAGAGAATTGCAACAAAAACTGTTCAGAGAGCAGGCAAGAAATTTAACCAATACAAGCAATGACAAAGGAATAGCAATGAGAAAAAATTCAAAAACCTGATACAAAGATCATCACCACAGGAGAATTCAGGGAAAAAGGAAATGGAGCAAACTGAAGCTCAATGACCAGGACTCTCTGAGATGGTAACAAAAACAAATCTACTAAAATGAAAATCAGAACTGATCTCTGAGGTGAAAACAGAGAAGCTGTCCAAAGTAAATGATATGATTAATACTGCTAAGGAAGAGATCAGGGGCTTCATAGAATCAGATAAGAAAAGCAACCGAAACTTTTAAATACCTCAGAGTTCCAGGGGATCAAAAACGAGAAATCTATCTAACAGCTCCTAGACAACTCAAAGAAAAATAATATAAGACTGAGTAGAGTCACTGAGGAAGCAGGAGACAACACAAAACACATAAAACCTGTTCAGAGATATAATGGCAGAAAACTTCACAGAAAAAAAATAAAAGAATTGGACATACAGATAAGTGACACATACAGGACTCCTAATGGCCATAATATAAAAATAGCTTCACCTAGGCATATAATCATCAGGGTTCCAGGTGTCCAACAAAAAAAAATGAAATACTGGAAGTAGTTAGGGAAAAGAAAAAAGAAAAACCCACGTACAATGGGAAGCCCATCAGGATCACGGCAGACTTTTCAGTGCAAACACTCAATGCAAGGAGAGCCTGGAGTAAGTGTCTCAAATACTGCAGGAAAACAGTTTCCAACCTAGACTGATGGAGCCTGCAAAACTATCTTTCAAAATCAATGGGGAAATAAGAGACTTCCATGACAAAAAAAAAAAAAAAAAAAAAAAAAAAAAAAAAAAAAAAAAAAAAAAAAAAAAAAAAAAAAAAAAAAAAAAAAAAAAAAAAAAAAAAAAAAAAAAAAAAAAAAAAAAAAAAAAAAAACTCAAAAAGTTCACAAACACAAACCCTGCACTTGAAAATATTCGGAAGAATATTTGGGGGAAAAAAAAAATCAATGAAAGGCACAAACACATGAAACCTAGCAGAGTGAATCCATTGGGCAAGAGAATAGACTGCATGGAAAAAGGTAAAAGCAAAAAAACAAAAGAACCAGAGCTGCGCTGAGATGGCCCAGGTGGACATGCCAGGAGAGGAGCCCCGCAGCATTTCCTGTTCCCTTCCACACCAGACCTGTGCTGAGACAGACCAGGCAAGATAAAGGTTGAGGGATACCTCCTTTTGACTAATGTGCTTAGCTTGGTAAATTGTCATTGCTGATTTTAATGCTGTTGTTACTCTTTTTATTCCTTCATTTTGAAATAACTATTTTTTTCTTATTTTCCTACTTTGCTGGTACTAAATCTGTCCAACTTTTTTTTTTTTTTGAGACAAGGTCTCGCTTTGCAGTTCAGGCTGGGCCTGAGCTCACTATAGCCCAGGCAAGCCTTGAACTCAGCAATCCTCCTGTCTCTGCCTCCCAAGTGCTGAGATTACAGGTGTGAGCCACCATGCCCAGCACTGCAGTATGTCGTATTGATTGCTAGTGGGCATGAGCCACCACGCCCAGCATTGTATGTGGTTACTGGGGATCAAACTCAGGACCTTGCGCTTGCAAGGCAGGTGCTGGAAACCCTGAGCCAAATCTCTGGCCCCACCTTTCTGGGTTTTTATCCTCATTATTGCTTACATCTCTATAGAAAAGGGAATCTAGCTTCTGTTTTACCTTCTACTCCTAGGTCCCTCTATTCACCTCTTATCCCCACATCTCTCCTGTCTTCCTGTCAGAACCAATACCCAGAAATAAAAGACTCTCAGGCTGCCCCAGTTATTCTTTTGTATTATTATAAGGTGTGCAAAGTCTCTAGCAGTTTTACAACATTCAGTTGGTACTGTTTTATATATATCATCTTAGCTTCACTTACTCTCTAGCATATATGAGGGTCTCAAGATCTATGTGATCTTTATAAATCTGCTAACCATATTTCATTTTCCTTCTGTCTCCCTACCTCCCTGATTCCCCAGGGACCTTTTATTCCCAACGGGTACTGGGGATACACTTACGACCTGCATGTTGTATACACATTACTGATTAATTCTAAATTTTGGCAAATGGACATAGAGGTAACTCATGTGTTCAAAGTCTTCAGAATAGAAATTATCAAAACTTTTCATTTCATTTACTCTGTTTAACACTGATATTGGCACCGATTGTATTATGGTAACAAAGATAATGTGATTGTGCTGTTCAAATACCTCCCATGATGTGCCAGAACTGACAACTGTCAAGGGTCAGTACAGATTCAAGGAGGAGCCCCCCCAGGGAGGTGCCACTTCCAGAGGGTCCCAGAAAATAGAAAGAAAGAGATCTGCAACAAACATTGCCCAACATCAGGCAAAGAATTAAACAACATTAGTAACAACAAAGGAATAGAAATGAGAAAATATTCAAAAAGCCAGACACAAAGATCACCACCAGAGGGAAATTCAGAGAAAAGGGAAATAGAGCAAACTGAAATTCAAACACCAGGACTCTTTGAGATGGTAACTAAAGCAGATAGATCTGGTAAAATGGAAATCAGAACTCATCTCTGAGCTCAAAACAGAGATACTGTCCACAGTGAAACACATCATTAAAGAAAAGATCAGTGAAATGACAGAATCCAAGATAGCAGAAGCAATGGAACCTTTTTTTTTAATTGAATTCTTTATTGGTACATTTTATACACATCTCACAATCACACATAACACTGGGGAATTTGTACCAGTATATGGCACATCAATTCTCATTTTTACCTGCATCCCCACCCACCCACACCTCCCCACCCACCATATAAATGCTCTTTTATTTTCTTTCAGAATCATATTTATTCCTTCCCCTCATTGCATTCCCACACCAAATTTCCTTTGGAATTTCCCATTCTACAAAAACTGTCATACTTTCTAGAGCTCATTTGCATCTACAGGTGCTCTTATCAAAGTAAATATCCAGTATTTGCCCATCTGTGATCTCGAATATTTCTATAGGAAACTTGGTGTGGGAATGTGATGAGGGGAAGGAATAAATATGATACAGAAAGCAATGGAACCTTTTAAACAGCTCCAAGCAGAGCTCCAGGTGATGATGGAGAATGAAAGTTTGTGAAGTAGAATGAATGAAGAAGAGAACTGAATCTCAGACCTAGAGGACATCATAGCAGCCAATGAGTAAGAAAGACATAATCTATGGAAAAGGGTGAGGGGCCATGAGAAATCAATCCAACAGCTTCTAGATGACTCAAAAGAAAAATAAGATAAGACTGATGAGTCACTGAGTAAGCAGGAGATAGTGCAAAAGACATTAAAAAAAAACTGTCAGAGAACAGCAGAAAACTTCACAGGAAAAGAATTAGACATACAAATAAATGAGGCCTATAGGACTCCAAAAAGCCATGACATGAAAATATCTATACCTAGACAAATAATTATTAAGGTTCCAGATATACAACAAAAGAATGAAATACTGAAAGCAGTGAGAGAAAGGAAGAAAATCACCGACAAAGTTAAGCCGCTTAGGATCACAGCAGACTTTTCAACACAAACACTCAATGCAAGGAGAGCCTGGAGGGAAGTATTTCAAGCATTGCAGGAAAACAACCTCCAACCTAGACTGTTGTACCCTGCAAAACTATCTTTCAGAATAGATGGGGAAATAGGATACTTCCATGATAAAGAACACCTGAAAAACTTCACAAATACAAAACCTGCACTCCAAAACATTCTAAAGAACATCATGGAAAAAAAAAAACACAGAAAATTTCAAACCCAGGAGACCCAGCAGAGTTAACTCACTGGGGAAAACAAGAAACTAAATGGAAGAGGAGAAAAGCAAAGAAGAAAAGAAGCAAGAACAGGGAAACATGGCAACTCTGAATATGTCCATATCAGTCATAACCATTAATGTCAATGGACTCAATGGGCCAATTAAAAGACACAGACTAGCAGATTGGATCAAGAAGCAAGATCCTACAATCTGCTGCATACAGGAAACACACCTAATTCAAAAGGAAACCCATAGACTGAAAATAAAGCATTGGAAAACAATATGCCATGTCACAGGAAACTGCAAAAAGGCAGGAGTGGCTATCTTATTTGCAGATAAATCAGATTTTAAACCCAAACTGATTAAAAGAGATAAAGAAGGTCATTATATTCTTGTACAGGAAACTATCCAGGAGAAAGAAATAACAAGCATAAATATTTATGCACCAAACTCTAATGCACCCAACTATAGAAAACAAACATTACTGGACATGAAAAGCCAGATAAGCAGGAACACAATAGTAGTAGGTTACTTTAACACTCCACTGTCACAAATTGACAGATCAACTGGACAAAGAATCAATAAGGAAATACTGAGCTAAGTCAAACTTTTGAGGAAATGGACTTAATAGATGCCTACAGAATATTTCACCCTACAAAGCCAGAGTATACATTTTTTTCAGCGGCTCATGGATCATTCTCCAAAATAGATCACATTCTAGTCCATAGAACAGGCTTAAGTAAATGCAAAGGAATTGAAGTTATCCCCTGCATATTATCAGACCATAGTGCCTTGAAACTGGAGCTGAATAGCAGAAGAAATTCCAACATCCTCACAAACACATGGAAATTAAACAACACTCTGTTGACCAACCAATGGGCCACAGAAGAAATTAAACAGTTTCTACAACTAAATGACAATCCCAGTACAACCTACAGGCATTTATGGGACACAATGAAAGCAGTTCTATGAGGGAAATTCATAGCAGTGAATGCCTACACTCAGAAAATAGAGCAAACTCAAATAAAAAATCTAATGATGAACCTCAAACTATTAGAAAAAGAGGAGCAAGACAAACCCAAAGCTCTTACTAGGGAGGAAATTATAAGGATCAGAGCAGAAAATAATGTAATGGAGACAAAGAGAACAATATAAAGAATCAATAAATCGAAGAGTTGCTTCTTTAAAAGGATAAATTAAATTGACAGACCCTTAGTCAACCTTATCAAACAAAGGAAGGAAAGGCTCAAATCCATGCTATTAGGAATAAAAATGGGGAAGTCACCACAGATCCAGTGAAGTCCAAAAGATAATAGACACGTATTTTGAAAACTTGTACTCCAAAAGGATAGAAAATCTAGAAGATATTGACAGATCTAGACTAATATGAACTTCCAAAGCTAGACAAAGAGGATGTAAAAATGTTAAACAACCTGATACCATTCTGTAAAATTGGAAATGTAATAAAAAGGACTGGAGATTTAGCTCAGAGGTTCTGGCACCTGCCTCACAAGTGCAAGGTCCTGAGTTCAATCCCTGGTAACCCACATACAACAATGTTCGTTGTGGTGACTCACACCCACCAGCAATCAAAACCACATACCACAGTGGTGGGCCTGATGGCTCACACCTGTAATCGCAGCACTTGGGAGGCAGAGACAGGAGGATTGCTAAGTTCAAGGCTTGCCTGGGCTACATAGTGAGCTCAGGGCCAGCCTGAAAGTGAGACCCTATCTCAAAAAAAAAAAGAACGTAATAACAAGCCTACCCTCAAAAAAGCCCTTGCCCTGAGAGCTTCACTGCTGAATTCTACAAAATTTTAAAGAAGAGTGAATGCCACTACTCAGTCTTTTTAATGAAATCAAAAAGGAAGCAGTACTCCCCAAATCATTCCTTGAAGCAACCATTACCTTGATTCCAAAAGCAGAGAAAGATCCCACCAAAAAAGAAAACTGCAGGCCAATCTCTCTAATGAACATTGATGCAAAAAACCTCAATAAAATAATGGCAAACAAAATACAGAGAGTTATCAAGAAAATCATACAACCTGATCAAGTTGGACTTATCCCAGGGTTGCAAAGCTGGTTTAACATACATAAATCAATAAATGCAATACTCTGTATTAACAGACTCAAGAACAAAAAACATGATCATCTCAATAGACCCAGAAAAGCCTTTGACAAAATCCAAAACCCATCAAAGCCCTACAGAGAATTGGAATAGATGGTATTTAATTCAGTCTAATACAAGCTATTTACATGAAACCAACAGCCAGCATCATACTTAATGGGCAAAAACTGAAACCTTTTACACTAAGATCAGGAATGAGACAAGGATGCCCACTGTCACCACTCTTGTTCAACATAGTGCTGGAAACATTAGCCATAATAATCAGGCAAGCCAAAGATATAAAAGGAATAAAGATAGGAAAGGAAGAAGTTATACTGTCACTATTTGCCTATGATATGATTCTCTATCTAGAGGATCCTAAAAACTCAAACAAAAGACTGCTAGACTTAATTACCAAATTTAGCAATGTTGCTGGATACAAGTCAATGCTCAAAAATCAACAGCCTTTGTCTACACAAACAACAGTCTCACTGAAAGAGAAACTGGGGAGTCAGTCCCTTTCACAATAGCACCCAGAAAAATGAAATATCTAGGAATCCATCTAGCAAAGGAGGTGAAAGACCTCTACTCTAAAAACTATAGGACTCTGAAAAATGAGATAGAAAAGGATATCAGAAAGTGGAAAGACATCCCTTGTTCCTGGGTAGGGAGAACCAACATAGTCAAAATGGCTATACTCCCACAACTACTATACAGATTCAATGCAATTCCAATTGAAATTCCAACAGTATACTTCACAGAGCTAGAGAAAATAATCCAAAAATTCATCTGTAACCACAAGAAACCTAGAATGGTCAAAGTAATTCTAGGAAACAAGGACATGGCTGGGAGTTTCACAAACCCCAAGTTGAAACTATACTATAAAGCCACTGATAAAAATGGTATGGTACTGGCAAAGTAATAGACCCAAGGACCAATGGAATAGATTAAAAGATCCAGAATCAACTTCAGTTACATTATGCTACCTCATGCTTGAGAAAAGAGCCACATATCCTAAGTGGAGGAAAAATGACCTCTTTAACAAATGGTGCTGGAAAAACTGGGCTTTAACTTGCCAAAAACTAAAGCTAGATCTATCTTTTTCACCATGTACTATAATTAACATCAAAGTGGATTAGAAACATAAATGTTAAAACAAAAATACTAAACCTTCTGCAAAACAGGTTAGGTAGAACTCTTGAAGACATTGGCTTAGGGTAAGATTTTATGAACAAAATCTCTGTTATATGAGAACTGGCAGAAGAAATCAACAAATAAGATCTCATCCTATTCAAGAGCTTCTGCACAGCAAAAGAAAACACTGGCAGAGTGAAAGGACAACCAACAAATTGGGAAAAAATTTTACCAGTAGTTTCTTAGACAAAGGGCTACTATCTAGAATATATGAAGAGCTTTAAAAAATCAGCCCCCCAAATTTAAAGACCCAATTCAAAAATGGGCATGTGAAATGAGCACACACTTTTCAGAGGAAGAAGTAAAAGCAGCTAAGAAACATGTGAAGAAATGTTCAACATCACTAGTCATTTGAGAAATGCAGATGAAAACAACTCTGGGATTCCATCTCACTCCACAAGGCATGGCTGCCATCTCAAAATTAACAAGCAATAAATGCTGGGGAGGCTGTGGGGAGAAAGGAATCCTTCACCACTGTTGGTGGAAATGTAGACTGGTGCAACTACTATGGAGATTCCTCAAAAAACTTGGATTAATGGTTCCATTTGATCCTGCTATTCCCCTGCTAGGTGTGTACACAAAATATTAAAAGATTCACATCACAGCAACATATGCCCATCAATGTTCATAAAGGTTTGGTTTGTGATAGCTCAATCTTAGAAATAATCCAAATCCCCATCAACTGGAGATGGGATAAAGAAAATGTGCTTTTTCCATTAAAAGGAGTATTATTCTGACATAAAGAATGGTAAGTTTGAGTCATTTATATTCAAATGGATGTACCTTCAGAACAAACTTATAAGTGAAATAAATAGGTCACAAATCTGTGAATATATATTTTCTCTCATATGAGCAAGTGAAGATGTAAATGAGCTCTAGAATATGTGGTAGATTTGTGAAACAGAAAATGTTCAAAAGGAAACGGTAGAGGGGTAAGTAACAAGGAGAAGAAAAACATACCATGATAATAAAGAAAAAGAAACAAAGCTTATCTATATAAGGGTGGAGGGTTGTAGAGTGGGTGGGGGAATTGGAAAAAGAATTAAAATGTGTCATATACTGGTACACATTCTTAATATTCTGTGTGATCATGATGTGTATATATAATACACCAATAAAGATTCAAATAAAAATAAAATACAAAAAAAAAGAAGTTAAAACTTTGGTTGAGTTTAATATTCAACTGTCTGTTGTTGCAGTCTTAGCTTCCAGCAATGATGTTGGGAGTAATTCCTTCCCTTTCAATTTCATTAAAGAGTCTGAGGAGTGTTGGCATTAGATTTCACTGAAGTGCTTGTCGTATTCAGCAGTGAATCCATCAAATCCTGAGCTTTTCTTAGTTGGCAGACTTTTTATTACTGCTTTAATTTTATTGCCTGATACTGGATAATTTTGGATTTTTAAGTCTTCTTAGTTCAGTTTTGTATGTGCTTGTCTGTTCTTAGTACTCATCTCAGATTTTTAAAGATCCAGCTAGAGATTTTTGATTAATTTATCCTCAAAAATGAGTTCAGCATCTCTTCATGGTCTTAAGAGTAAGTTTACATTGGCTCTAGGGTTATGCTATAACTCATTTAATTCCAATGGTCGGTGTGTTTTTCCTTTGCTATCATTCTCCACTAAGTTCCCTATATAAGCATTCCTTATTATTATATGCTGTATCCTCTACACAGATATGCCCTTGAATTAAAAGGCCATGTTTTTAGGCAGAGAAAACACAGATGTTTCCACTTGCCCACTCATATTCCTTCACACAGCAGTGATATTAGCCTTTTAGAAGTGCACATCACATTAGCAATCAGAACGTTTTTGAATCAAAGCTGAAATTTGTAACTGCTCTAATGTGTAATGAAGTCGTACATTTTACCATGCATTCGCTCAAGCATCTGGGCTTCATAATTGAACTCAAGAGATTGTATTTTCAAGTCACTTCTGCTCTAATAAAAATGTACAGGTACCAAGGTTTTCTGTCCCCATTTGGAGACACAATTTAATATAGTTTGGTTTTCTGCTACATAGATATGGTTTCTGGTGAAAAAAATAAAATCATGATAATTATGTAAAATAACTTAATTATGTAAAATAATATTATTAACTAGCAAATAGTTTACATTATATCTACATATAGTTTTTAAAGAACTACATGGTGATATGAACCACTAGTGTTCAGAACAAATATCATTGGAAAAATATGTGTAATATTCTTGAGGAGAAATGGAATTTAAAGGCATTGCTTAGTTCTAAAGTTATTGCTCTTAATCAGCCAAGCTTTCAAATTGATGTTCATTTTATTTTTAGAAGAGCCAAAGTTGTTCCACTTAGTAGATATATTAATGTTTAGATTATGGAGTTTGAATATGTTTAGATTCCATTCAGAGGGAGTATTTTCAGATTTTAGTCAAAATATTACTCTTAAGATGTTCTATTCTTATTACAATAAATATAGTAGTATCACATCAACCAAAGTTATAAAATTCATTAAGTCAATTTAAATAACCTTTGAAGATGGGAATTAAAGTGAATTTTCTGGCTTACTTCATATTCAATGGTTGTCATTTGTACACAATATGATTTCAATGACTGTGATAAAGTATGTTCAAATTAAATGTGCTTTGGATTTATGTTTTTATGATATATGCTCCTCTGTCTTTATGTAGAGATGTTTATAGATATTTATGTAATTTCTAATCAAACTATTAATTGGGGTAACCATTCTAACAAGAAGTTTCTAAGCAATGAAAATAAATGAATGCTGACGCACTGAAAGTATCACATGAATGTTTAAACTGAAGTTTTCCCTAGACTGCTGCTTTTAAGATTTTATAATAATTCATTAGGAAACAAATAGAGTATGTATTTGTTGTTTAAAGATAAAATGTAGTGATTACTAAAATTTATTGAGCATTTATTTCTCTAAGTGTTCACTTCTATATACCAATTTACTTCTCTCTGTGTTAACTTATTATATTCTCATGACAGCTCTACAAAGGAGGTTCTATTATTTTCTTTATTTTATGAAAGAGAAAAAGAAGGCACAAAGAGGCTAAATCACTGCTAAAAAAGGTAAAGATAAGATTCCCACCTGGGTATTCATCACCAAGAAATTAACACAGACTTCTAATGACAATTCATAGTCTTAACAAGAAAATGTTTACTTGAGTTGAGAATGAAATTTGCATTTTGTCTTATCTGCTATTGATCTGCATAAAATGTGATAAATGCTAGAGTCACCTCTGTTTTTATTGTACAACATCCCTTCATAAGATCAAGGTTTCCATATTGTTCTTTTTGTCTTAATACAAATTCATGATAGTACAGTGTGGAACATCTATGTTAAACTCTACCTCTCTTCCCTCCCAGAAAGGACAATAGATATCTTTTAATTGCTCAGCCAACTATTTTGCTTAAACAATTATATTTATTAAAATAACCAAATTGATTTTCTGTCTATAAGAAAGGACATTTTCAAATCAATACACTTCTTGGTCAAAGGTTATGTCAATAAAATACTCAGTAAAGTGGAGATTTGGAAATCATCCAATTAATTTGATCAATAGAAAGACACACTCAATATGTTAAATTTTAGAGGTTTTTTACTCTTCTGAATTGCTGTCTGCAGACTACCCTGATACAATTAGACAAAACATCACCATGTCTCACACCTGCTGGTGATCCTTGGCACACTCTTCAGGGTTATGAACAATAGTACACAGCAAGTTTCCTCAGTTGGCCATCCTTCCTCTGCAGTTTGTGAAGAGATAAAATGGGAAGGAATTAGAATTGAAAGGAAATGTATTTTATCTGAACCATAATAAATTACTCTAATAAACTACTGGACTTGAATGTAAGGAACAGAAGTTAATATGAATGTTCTAGATCACTTTTTTTTTCTTTTTTTTTTTTTTTTTTGCTTTTTGAGACAGGGTCTCGCTTTGTAGTTCAGGCTGGCCCTGAGCTCACTATGTAGCCCAGGCAAGCCTCGAACTCAGCAATCCTCCTGCCTCTGCCTCCTGAGTGCTAGAATTATAGGTGTGAGTCACCATGCCCAGCTAGGTCATCTCACTCTACAAAGAATGGCTGCTGTCTCAAAATTAGACAGCAACAAATACTGGCAGAGCTGCAGAGAAAAAGGAACCCCTCCTCCACTATTGGTGGGAATGTAGACTGGTACAACCCCTGTGGAAGTCAGTGTGGAGACTCCTAAAATACTAAGATTAGAAGTACCATTTGACCCTGCTATTGCCTCTCTAGGAATATACACAAAAGAATGAAAAGAATCATATCATAGTGACATGTGTGTGACCATGTTCATAGCAGCTCCGTTTGTAATAGCTCAGTCTTGGAAACAACCCCAATCCCCATCAAATGGAGATTGGATAAAGAAGATGTGGTTTTTCTATTAAATGAAGTATTATGCCACCTTAAAGAATGATGTTTGAATAATTTATATTCAAATGGTCATACCTTCAGGTCATACTCTCACAAGTGAAATAAATAGGTCACAGATGTATAAATATTGTTTCTGTTCTCTGGTATGAGAAACTGAAGATATTAATGAGTTCTAGGATGTATGATAGACATTGTGAAATAGAAAATATTCAAAGGAAAATGTGGTTGAAGGGTGAGTATTGAGGGATAGAGAAAAGTGTGATGGTTAATAAAAAAGGGAAACAAAGCTTATGTATTTAGGGGTGGGGCTGTGTGGTGGGTAAGGGGTTGAGAAAAAATGAAAATTAAATCATGTCATATACTGGTACAAATTGACAATATTGAGTGTGATTGTGATGTGCATATACAATGTATAAATAAAGATATTTTAAAAAACAGCATCATACTGGCAAAGAAAAAAAAAAAAAACACAGAAAGGCCAGGATACAGGTTAGTGGCAGGACATTTGCCTAACATGGTAAGGTTCAATCTCCAGCCACATAAACCATTTAACCCAGAAACTGATTTCACTCACAATGTAGTAATGGTATATTTTGGAGTTTTATGATTTTGTTTCTTTTCTGCAGTTATTTCTATAAAACAGGTGTCCCAGTGTAGATTCAGAAGAAAATGACTGTCTTGGATAAGATTTTGAGAAAATATCAGACATAATGTAAAGACCAGAACCCTCCCTAACCAAGTCTCTAAAATTATTGGGAATTCATATGTTGGAAATTAAAACTTTTGTCAACTATAAATCTGCTAATAAACTATAAAAAGTATCTCTGGGAAAATTGATCTCATAAATGTATTAGTTCTTTCCACTCTAAATGAATGGAAGCCAAGCTTTGAGAACATAAACATCAAGTGAATGAATTCAGAAATGAAAGAGTATCTGACTTTATCACTGACAGTTTTTCCAGTAGTCACCACAATAGTGCCAACTCAACATGCCATCATAAAAGCTCAAATATCTTTGTGTGACACAGAAAAGTGGATACTCAAATACTGCCTTCATATATTCAATAGTAAGCTACCAATCCTAAAAGCTACAAACCTTTGAGATGAACCCTTGAAATGAGCATAAACTCCTATACAAAAATATCATAGTCCTATCTTTATTTCTTTGGTCTTATTTGTGAAATATTTGACACTGAGTTACTTGTTAAGAACAAAGACTTATTTATTTGGTTTTTAAAATTGATTTTATTGGCATATTTTATATATATACATAGTGATTACAATCAACATTGAGAATCTGTACCGGTACATGACACAACTTAATTCTTATTTCTGAGAGTACTAGAGACTGAGAAGTCCAGGCAGAAAACCCCATCAGCATCAGTGTCTGGTGAGGCCATTCCTCATAAATGGTGTGATCGCAGTGTCCACATGAGGGGGAGGGATGGAAAAGGAAGCGAGGGGGTAAACTCCTCCCATCAACAGTTTTTATGAAGGCATCTAATTCTATTCATGAGGGCAGAGTCCTCATGACAGTCATTTGTTAAAGTCCACATCTAGTATTGCAACATGATTGAGAGGATAAAAATATTCAAACCATAATTCTTCTGTGTAGCTTCCAAAACTGATCTTTCTCACATGAAAACTGTATACACAGAATCCCAATGGAAACCAAAAGTCTTAACTCATTTCAGTATTAACTTTAAAATCTAAATCTAAAATATCCCTATCATCCAAACCACAGATGTATGAGATTTAAACATGATTTGTCCTGAGACAAACTGCTCTCCAGCTGTGACCTTATGAATGCAAGCAAATTGTGAGCTTCCAAAAGGCAATAGTGGAATAGGCTTAAGATAAACATTTTCATTTTAGAAGGGGAAAATGGGAAAGAAAAAAGAGAAATGAAAGGGCCTGATCAAATCTGAAACTCAACATTAAATCTTAAATCTCGAGAGAAATCTTTGAATCCATGTTCACCTCTGGACACGCTAACTGGAGATGACTACAACCCATGAGTGCCCTGACCCATGGCTTGGCTGAATATAGTCAAGGCTGCATTTCTCAAAGGTTGGAATCTTCTCCCTGAAGTTCTCTAATGCTGATTCTGCACATTGTTACCTTTATAGTTCTGGAGTCTCAAGGCAGCTCTGTTCTCAGTGTCACATGACCCTCCAGTTCCCTTTATGCTCCTAAATATGCTGCATAATTCTTTGCATGGCAAGAATGAGAAAAACTATGTCCAAATGTTTTCTTCAAATATTGTCCTTTTGAATATAAACTTTGTCTTTAACTAGCTTCTCTCATATTGTCCTTTAGAATTAGCAATTAAGAGAAATCATGCCATACTCTGAGTACTTTGCTTGGATAGTTCTGTCACATATCCTAGTTCCTTTTTTTTTTTTGAAACAGGGTCTCACTTTGTGATTCAGGCTGGCCCTGAGTTCACTATGCAGCCAAGGCAAGCCTCAAACTCAGCAATCCTCCTGCCTCTGCCTCCTGAGTGCTGGGATTACAGGCTTGAGCCACCAAGCCCTGCATTTGTGGTATGTGGTACTGATTGCTCGTGGACGTGAGCCACCACACCCAGTATAGTTGTATATGGTTACCAGGGATCAAACCTTGGATCTTGCACTTGCTAGGCAGGCACCGGAACCACTGAGCTAAATCTCCGGCCCCCTGGTTCACTTTTTTAAAAAAATTCTTCCTTCCACAAAACAATATTTTTTATGGACACAATTGAACTTTTTTCATATTTTGGCAGGAAGGATGGCTTTTGCCCCAGTTTCCACTAAGATATTTCTCATTTCCATTTAAGCCATCATCATAATGGTCTTTAGCCTTCACATTTCTATCACAATCCCTGTTCACAATCCCTTACATAATAATCTCTAAGACTGAAGCTTTTTCTATAGGTCCCATCTGCTCCATCATCCCATCAACACATTACTCTTAATCCTCTGTTGGCAGAAACCCAACCTTTTTCTAGCAGTCATTTGAGAATTGCTCTGGCCCTTCCCAATACCCAGGTCCAAAACCACTACCACCTTTGCAGCTCTTTGTTAGCTAAGCCCCTCTTCTTTGGCACCAATTCTGTTTTATTCCATTTTGTACTCCTATAAAAATCCTCACAATTATTAAAAAGAATTACGTACGTAGTGGTACCTCATGGTTTCACTTGTGAACAGTTTGGTTCACAAACAGAGCATTTGACAAATTCTTTGGTTCTGCTTGCAAACTCTGCAGCAGGGGAGGAATATGACTATGGCCATCTTTCCCCCAGGAACATGAATATAGACAGGTTTTCTAGAAGCATGGAACAAATTAACTTCGTGAACCAAGTTACCCTGCACTAGATGTCTGTACTGATGAGTCCTCAGCTCAAGGGCACTCACGCTATAAACTCTCACAGATATGAATGGACCTTGAATTATGAACATTCACAGATGGGAACAAATCGCGGACATTGTCACAGCTGTGCTGCTGTGTGCTGGCTGCGCAGTGTGATCGCACAGAGCAGGACAGAACTCAGAGCCCAGATGTCCAAAGGCAAGAGGGAGTGGCGATGTGGTGGGACGCCTTGGTAATGCAAATAACAATGAAAACAAAGGTGAAAATACTTGAGAGATTGTATTGAGTGGCCAGCGGTGGACACTGCTTGCTCTTTTTGTGTGTGTTTGGAATTTCTTATGCTTTACCTTGTATATTTGTGTCAAAAGAGTATAAGGCTCATTTTGTTAGACTTACAAATGTGCCTGATTTAGGAACGTTCTTCCTGCAAGGAACTTGTTCATACATGGGGAACTCACTGTACATATATTACATAAGGGGCCTCTACATAGTTCCTTAATTATTTCATATCCTAGTCTGTATGAGTGATATCTTGTTGGAATTTACCTAGTGACTCATGAACTTGAGCATCTTTGATGAGATTTATATCTCTTCTTTTAAAAATTTATCTCTTTAAATTGTCCCATTCTCACTTAGGATATGTGCCTTTTTTATTAATGAATTGTAAGAGTTCTAGATACTAAATTCTTATCAGATGTATGATTTTCAAATATTTTATTTCTTGTATAGCTTGTTATACACTGTCACGATGGAATCTTTTGAAGAAGAAACATTTTAAATTATGAAATCCAAATTTCTGTGACTTTTCTTTAGTTGCTGGTACTGTAGGTGTCACATCTAAGTAACTGTCACCTACTGTTAGAGAAGAGAAAGGGAACTGGGGGGTGTGATGGGGAGGATGGAGAGGGTAGGAGGGAAGGTGGATGCAAATAAGCTTGATGAGTGGAAATGTCACAGTGAATCCCATTAATTTGTAAAATTGATATGTATAATTCTAAAGAAGTATCAACTAATCCCAAACTTCGAAATTTTCTTCTAAGGATTTTATAGTTTCGTGCCTACGCTTAGGTCTTTGATGTTTTGTGTAGCTATGTGAAAACGGTGTGAGGTAAGGAGTCCAGCTTGCGGACATTCTCTTACTTACCACCTGTGATGTAGTGCCTAGGATTCACTTTGTATTTCAGCACACAAGTGCATTTTTCCTACTCCTATTCCTGAATACTAAGAAAAGTTAGCACCACAAAACTAAGCTCATGATTGACATTACCGGGGAACAGGAATGGGCACACTAGGGAGACCAGTACCTCTTGTAGCATATGTTCCTTGCCCTGACAAATGCCAGCATGAGTCATTGTTATAAATAATATAAACATTATAAACTTATTCACACAATAGGCTCCCTCCATACCCTATGAATGGCAGCAGTCTAAGTTTTAGAACCTAAGTAAATCTTTAAGTTAGGAATTTTGAAATGCCATTCCACATATTGCCATAACCTTCCGTTGAATGGTATAGCATTTGAATGCTGCCTGAGTAACATTCTCTGGCATTTCCTAGAGACTGGCTATGTGCTCTGATACAGGTCTTTATAAATAATTGAGCAAAAAAACAACCCTGAAATATAAGAGATGGTATTGAGGAAAAATTTAGAAGTTGTTCTAAATCTCTACCAACAACAAGATTAATTTCAATTACAAAATCAAAATCAATTCCTGAAAGCAAAATACTTTCATAAGTATAAAGGAAATGAGATTCATGGCAGAACTTATATCCTAATGCTTAGCTGAAAAAAACTTGTATGCATATTCTTGACAAAGTGACTACAACTGTTGAAAAATCAATGAATATTTTCTGGCTTGGAATATTTGTTGTGCAAAAATGAGCATGGCCACATAATTGGCAAACAATGTTTGTGAGCTATCTAATTTTATTTTAAGAGAGATGATAGATAATTATTAAATATATATGATATCTTATTTATTCAAGTGATCATTGTTCTTTAATGTACAAGTTACTTTCTTTGATGTTTCTATTATTCAACTTTCACAAAGGGTAGAGATCATTTTTTAATTTTTAATTGAATTCTTTATTGGTACAATTTATATACATCTCACAATCACACATAACATTGGGGAACTTGCACCATTATATGACACAAGTTAATTCTCAGAGATCATTTTTTAATGTTATTGAAATATCTAGTCTTGTGAGACACATTTTAATTGATATATCATTTTTGCATAAAATATCTGCAGCTTCAGTTCAACATAAAACATCTAGAAATTTAAGTTATAAAAAATACGGAACACAGTTAAGTGTGTTTTGTCTTTTCTGGCAGCATAAGGAAGGAAAGTAAAAGGTGTGTGCAGGAAATGCAGGGCGTCCAAGAGAGCTATTGTTATATTTATGTTGCCAGCATATTGCCAGCTAAATTCTGGGAGATAAAACGGAAAGGATACTTGGGAATATGGAAGATTTACTGTACTTCCCGGAGACAGCAGCTCTTTCCCTATTACCCAGGATGACGAGGCTCAGTGCTATTTCATACATACAGCTGACATTTTGCAAATTGAAAACAAGCACGGACAAGCTTTTTTGTTTTCAAATGATCATCAGAGTCAAAAGAGAAGGCTACACACCCAAATGTGCTTATTTGAAATATGAGAGCATCTCTATTCAGTTTTTATGCACAAAAAAATTGTCAAACTGGGGTGAATTGACTGATATTTTTTGTTTGGTTCACAATACTTGCTCCTCTTTTAGAAAATAACCTTAAAGATTATTTAAGTATATTATACTACTTTGAAATTATACTACATTTAATTAAAAACCTGAAACCAATAATAGCTTTCAAAAAGAGGGGGTTAAAAGGTACAATAGTCCATTAGAGGGGGATTATTTGTGTTATTAAAAAGAATCATGGTTGTGTTTTGAATGAAGAAACAGAATTCAACAGTGAATGAACATTTGGTTAATAGTTATGCAGCACACATTTTAGAAGAAATAAGGATATGTATGTATATATGGCTAATAGACAAAAGAACTTGAAACACAAGTTCTGTATACAGTCAAAGCACAATTATTCCTAGAACATCCAAATGAAGATTTTGAATCATATTTTCCAAAGATACCAATTTTGAAATGTAGTACCGCTTCTTCTATTTAAAAATTAAATTGCTTCATCTGAAGGGTTTATACACCTGGCAGATGCAGCACGATTCTTCAAAATACAAGTGTCTCAATCACAAACCAGATGTCCTACCTCTTCTGTATTATGGACTGCAATTTCATCCCCAACTTTGAGACGTACAGCATGGCCTTCCACAGAGGAAAAATGTACAAAATCACATGGCACTGGAAACTGCTGGCAGAATTAGGTGTGGGTGTACATAACACGTCTCTTTTGTTATATACACATGAATAATACTCTCTTAATGACTGAATTAAACAGCAACTGAAATACCCAAAGACTTGTCTTAAATAGGAAAGAATAGGCACAGAGAAGGAATTCCATATAGGTTGAAAGCATCCCATAAAGATGAGATTATAAGGTCATCATTTTGTAGATTGAAACATGAAAGTATTGTTTATACTAAAATTGTTAGTGAGCATTTGCTAGGAATTTGCTTTTCATAGTCTCAAAAAACTGTATCCATTTATTTTTTAATATTTTAGGGATTCTCTTGTCTTTCTCTTGTTCTCACATAAACATACACACAAGCACACAGCAGATAAGTGAGCCAGCACAAATCTGTATTGTAAATGTAAGAATATTTTGATGTTTATTTGTCCTCTGGGTTTGAGTGTTACCAAGAGGCCATCCTTTGCAGATTAATTTTCATTTAGCACACTCCAAATTTTATCATGTGTTTTCATGTTTCACAGCATATGAACACTAGGTCTCTAGAAACCTTCTTTCAGCCTCTAATTTGTGGCTTCTAATCTTCTGTAATTGGGGAAAACAAATGATGTATCTTGCTACCTTGGGCCCTGTGTCAGTAAAAGGAGACAGATCTAGGAGAGGTCTGCCTGCCATAGCTGTCTCGCTGATGAACGAGCTAACCATTCTTCACGTGGCCTCAGAAAGTCCCTTGGATTCCCTGGCTTTCTCTGTTTTTTTTTTTTTCTGTAAAATGTAAGATTGGGCTCAAAGGCCACTGAGCTCCATGACAGCTGTTTGGATTTGCTGTGGAAATTTTTTGGCTATTTTTACTTTCTGACTCTTGGGCGATTGTTCTTAGTTAGCCAAATGAGTGAGCTTCTTTTGAAGTGTTGCTGTGTCTTATTCTCTCTATTATTTAGTGGCAAGTCCTTAAAATGAAGCTTCATAATTAATATTATCTATCCTTTTGTGGCATTCTAAAACACTCTCTAATGTCAATACAAGGATTTACAGAATCCTATCTATATCACTTCAGCAAGTCCTATTGAATCATCAGTAAATGTTTGACGCTCTGTTGACTAAATGAACACACAACCAAATAGGTCAAGTGGGGTCATGTGTCAGTCACAGAGCAGGATTTCAATTTTGGCAGTTTTTCCATGATTTTTCATTTGTCTATATTTTATGTCTCGATTTGTTGTTCAGTTTGCAAAGGTACAGATTGTGCTTTCCGTCCAAGTTTAAATGTAAACAGTATTTTGCAGTCTATGTGGACAGAGACTGATTCTTTTGATGAATGAGTATGTTAATTTATTGATCATTTGACTTTCCCAAATCTCCCAAAATGAACACTGCCACTGAAATACACAGTGTCTCGTAGGCATATGAGAAAGTATATATGAATGAAATGGCTATCAATGATTATGGCTTATTAACAAGAGGTGTTTTTTTTATTAAGTAGCTCTGTTCAGTGAACCTAATTTCTTTCCTTTTACAACTTCCCCTTCTATTACAAGCTGTTAAGCTCAGAGCCTTCTAGATCATCTAAACAGCAGACTCAGTAACAGTAAATGAAGTGCTGTGAGCTTACATCAGACTAATTAGTCTACAGGATAAAAAAAAATGGATGGGGGAAGGGCTGGGGGGACTTTTCAGGTTGCTTTGTGAAAGGCAGTTTGCTTAATTAAGCCAACCACTAATTGTTAAATATTTTTCAGGCATTAACAGAGCTACTCTGAGTGTAATTAAATTTTGATTTTAGTGGTATTTGCAGGGATTAAAGTCACAATCTGCTGAGGCACGGGGGTTAGTTAATATTCACTTCACTGCCACAGCTGTCCTCCATTATAATACAAAGGACAGGAAAAGAGACAGCAGAATGGGGTTGAGGTAATGAGAAAGCTATTCATTCATCTGTGCAGCCCGACACTCCACAGCCTTGTACAAATGGGTCTGAGCTGGATGACACACAAGCAGGCATTAAATCCAATTTAATTTGATACAATAAAGGGATGTCTGAGCCCCACACATTTTTTATTTTTTTATACGTCAGATTACAGGATGGATAGAAAAAAATCATATGATTATCATATATTTCCTTCCACGTGATTAGCGCTATAGGAGTTCACCAGCATTGCAAACCAGTTCCTGCCAAGCCATTATTTACCTCAGCAGAGAGTAAATGAACCCTGTGGAAGGTGGTAGGGACTTTAAATCTATGGTAAAATATAAATGTTTTCAGATTTTTGTTGTTGTTGTTGTTAACTGAGACTGCCAAAAATAAACCAATGGGCTATATAAAGTTGAAAGGGATTAGGTTCAGTGTCCTCCATAGAGACCCCTGACTCCTGATGACAATAAACATCCCTACTGGTAATTCCTAATGTTACTGGGGTATCATGGGTTGCTTGACTGCAGTAACTCTCAGTAATATTTTCCAGTTATTACCTACTTTGGAAAAAAAGTAGGTATAGAAAAAAATCACCTTGTCCCTTTTTCTAACATCTGCTTCTAAGATTGTACCCTAGAGTCCAGTGTTATTTTGTGTTTATGTATTACCTCATCCGCTGGTCATGGAGCTTTCAGGGTGAGACCTGGTCCAGCCACTGCATCCCCCTGAGGCACATCAATGCCTTAGCCACTTGGTCTGTGCAAAGCCCTCCTCTCCAAGCCAGCTCCTCCTACAATCTGGGGCCAGAAGCATCCTGTAAGGACTCTAGTCACTTATGTCTTTTGTGAACAAAACCAAAAAGCTTTATTTAAAAAGTCACCAATACCTTTTCACCCTGCTGTTAGAGAGAAAGGAGAGAGAAATAGAGGGAAAGTGAGGGAGGGAGAGAAGGGAGGAAGGAAGAGAGGAAAAGAGAAAAAGGAAAGGAAAGGAAAGAAAACAAAAGAATGGAAGGGGGGAGAAGAAGAGTTGTGGGTTGGACGTTGAATGTCCCCCAGTGGCCTGGGAGTTAAAAGCTTGGTCCCCAGTGTGGTATTACTGAAGGTGGCGGAGCTTCTGAGAGATGAGGCCTTGGACTGGGCTCTAGGACCCTGGGGCTGTGCCCCCAAAGTGAGTGGCATGACCCCAACTGCTTTCATTTCTTCCTTGCTTCTGCCATGATGTGCCACCTCACCACAGCCATAGCCAATTCACCAGGGGCCGAACGCTCCATAACTGTGAGCCAGAGTGAACTTTACTCTTTATAAGAGAATTACATCAGGAATTTTGCTAATAGTGACAGAAAGCTGAACAACACAGAAAGAAAAAGAACAGAAAGGAAGAAGAGGGGAGGGAAAGGAAAGAGGAAAAGGAGGGAAAGAAAAGGGAGGGGAAGGAAGGGAAGGGAAGGCAAGAGAAAGGGGATCAGTCTAGTAAAACTTCATCTAAAAGGAAACTGACTTTGGTACTTCTATTCATAGGAAACAAGTTCAAAGGTCAAATCATTTGTACTGGTCATAAGATCTTTCAGGCCTCTAATTATAATACAGTGAACAGTACATTTGAATTTGTTCTCTAACAAAAGTCCCTGTTTCTGCAAGCCGAGTGAAGTGGAAAGGCGAGTGGATTATATAAGACAAACACCATGAATTTCAATTAACATTAGCATAATTTAATTCTAGTGTTACACTAACCCTGGCCCAAAAGACTGAGTTATTTCATTTAAAGGACTTTATTTTGTTCTTCCCATGAAGCCTGTCCTCAGCAACTGAGAAATAGCTATTGAATGGGTCAAGTCTTCTAAGCAAAGAGAGAACGAGGCAGTACTTTAGGAAGGAATTTAGCAGAAGTTTCCTAGCATCAACAATGCAATGCGAGCATACCAGGCAGATGTCTCATGATGTCCCAGTCTCATGATGACAGAGAGGAGAGAGAACCCGTTCTGGCCATCCTGTGGGGCCTCTCTATGGGACCTTCAGCTCCCACCCTCAGAACCCACCCTGGCCCTCATGTGGCTCCTACTACCCTGTTTCCTTTCTAAAAATCCCTGCAGGGTTTCCTTTCAAAACTTTTATTCTTACCCGAAGGAATAGCTCTTCTTTTCCTTCTGTATGGTGGCTATTTAGTAAATAAGTATAAAAAGCGTAAACAAACAGAAAACCACTCCCAGGCAGGACACTGTTCTCTTCAGTCTTTCTTTTGTTCTTAGTCACACGTCATAGTCACCACCCATAATCCTGAAGGATTTGTGTTTTCTGCATTATTTCTATTACAGGCTTTGAAGCTTTCTCTCTCCTACTTATTGGCTGGACTGGAAGGAGCACCTCTTCTTTGTTGTAGAGTGCTTTGCCCTCAATATTTTATTTAAATAAGAATCTAAACCTGAAAAGCAAAATTGCCAAAACTCTCTATATAATGCCAAGTTTTATATCACTCTCCCTTAAATGCACAGGTAAAGCTTCAGTTTCACCATCACTAAAGCTTATGCTATTATTACCAAGAGACCAAAGTCCAGATGTGTTATGCTAATTAACCCACGATTCTCTTTATTGGTTTCTTGCAAAGAACAACTAGGTAATTTTAGGGTGGTTGTTCAGAAGTGAAGTATTCTATTACCATAAAAAATACCAAGAACAGTGGCTGGGATTTAGCTCAAGTGTTACCGCTCCTACCTTGAAAGCACTAGGACCCCCAGTTCAATCCCCGGTACCCCTCCCTCCAAAAAACACAAAACCACACACAGGGACAGCAACCATGACTATGACTACTAAAGAAACATATTTCAGCAAACTGAACTATTTATTGATGAGACTGAATTCTCTCTGGTTTACACTGTCCACATTCATGAAAGCAATTTTGCGTTTTGCCTGTGCAAACACAACTCTGGCTAGTTTATGGCTTGCAGTTATCATCATGACACACTATAAGGTACTAAGCTTGCTCAATTATTTCCAGTACTGTTCCAGTCCCATTGTTAACTAGCAGCATATATCAGTGAGGAAGTCATAATGGTTCTTTACAATCCAACTCAATTGTGGGAGGAGTGACTCAATGGTACTGTTTGCCTAACATGTTCAAAGGCCCAGAAAAAAAAAAACAAAAACAAAAGAAAACGATCAACCTTGGAAATTACAGTCTCCAGGGGGATCCCTTTCCCCCATTAAAAATAGGATGAATGATTTTGCCAACCTCCACACCTGCCTCCAAATTCTAAAATGAAGTTCTGGAGCATGGCAGATATTATTTTTATTATTATCATACTAACTTGCTAGAGAAATAAAATTTATTTTTGTATAAACCTAGTTAAAAATGAACTCTCCAGTCCAAAGGATTTATTCATGTTTTTAAAGATTTTACTCTTCTAAAGTTTACTTTAAAAGTTTTTCTTTTTCACTGGGGATTTAGCTCAAACGGTACCACGCCAACCTTGGATGCACAAGGGCCTGAGTTCGATCCCTGGTACAGCAAAAAAAAAAAAAAAAAAAGTTTTCCTTTTTCTTTTACATAATCAATTGTCCTTTACTTCTGTTTAATAGGTTTAAGAACAATTCAAGCAAAGTTCGAACTATGACAGTTTCTTTTTAATTACTCAGTTCAAACTCCACATAGGAAATTTTGAGTATCTTTGAAAAGCTGTATTCTTTTGACTCAAATTTGTGTGATGCAATAAACACAGAGCTAGAAAGTATCATTCATCTGTTGATGTGCATGATTTATTAGACAACCTAAGCATGCTTCTGAAGTATTTCACGAAGTTTCAGCTACAGTGTTATAACATGTATATAATACACTAAAATTTAAACTGAGATCTTGTAAGAAATTCTTAGGAGAAACTGAAGTTGAGGTAATTTATTGTTGTTGTTTTTCTACATCAGATGCTCTGTTTACCAATATTTTTTCTCTGTATTCTAAGAAAAAAAGACTTCTTTCTTGAGATCTTAAATTATCTCTGTTAGTTCTTATTTTGCAGCTAAAGTGGGGTACAGGTGCCAAAGTGATGTGATGACCTGTGTCAGCCACTGTATGTTCTTCCTCTTATTTCTGAGCTATAAATATTTATATTATGTAAAGAACTTGCTTTCCTACTACAAATCTTGTGGTTAGAAGACCACAGCCATTAAGTGATTGTAAACACAATTCCAGTCTTGTGGCCACCCTGGAAGATCAAGTTGAAAGAATTTGGACTGCAAGAAAGCACATGCTTTTTTAACACATGTATGATATAATTAAGAAAAGACTCTAGAGAAATTATCCAAAGTGCATAAGAATAAAATAGATCCCCTGTAACAAGTATAAAAACTCTATTTAAACAACAGCTTTTGGTGGCTTTCTAAGAGATCATTCTGGAAAAACAGGGGGAGGTTTGTAAAGAATTTGTAAAGATTGTAATTCATTCTTCAACTATATAACATAAGCAAATTAACAATAAAAATGATATATTGGGTAATAAAAAAGATTACAGAAATAATGCTTTCCTATATTGGGCATTCATTAAATTGAGTTCTCAGTGTAATTACTTTAACATTTCTACTTCTGATTCAGTACAGATTTTTGGATCATTAAATAAGATAGTAAATATTATACATCTTTCAAGAAGATAATTTATGATCTAACAAATTCTCCAACAGAGAGCAAAAATGTATGATGACCACACCACCATTTTTCATAGTAACTTTTTGGGCCTAAGATAATTCTTCAAAATCATTTCCACCAATAAAGGTTGTTTACCTGTTTGCTATAACATAGTCATTAAAAACTAACACAGGTTTGATACACAGCAAATGTTTCAAGGACTTCTATACTCCCATAGGGTTTTGTGAATATGCCTTCCACTTTTATACTTCACACATCCCATAATAATGACCTTGAGCGTGAGGTTGTATGCCCAACTAAACACAGTGGCACTGATATTGCCTGCAAGCACTATGCAACCAACCACTAAACAACAGTGCTACAAGTAAGTAGCTCAAGATGAAACTAGTGACACAGTCTCAAGAGATGGCATTTGATCTGGCTCTTCAGAATGGAGAGATTCAGCACAGTCAGCAGGTAAATGGATTGAGAATATGCAGGACAAAGAGTGAGATCCAGATAGGCAGAAACACATGACTTAGACACTCGATGGACATTATCCTGAGAGAGTTTTGATAGAGATATCAGCATCTGCAACCTGGCTAGAAATGCAAAAGCTCTAGCTGTACCCTTGTACTTTTGAACTGAATCAACACCACTTTAACAAATACCTAGGTGATTTTTTTTGTACCCAAATATTGGTTCACTAGATTGAAACACATGAGGGATACCATGGGTGGAGTGCCAAATGTTTATGCTGCTGGGAAATGTGAAGGAAATTAGATAGTGGCACAACTAGACTGCCATGTCTAGGGGCCTCCAGTACCTTGCATAAGCTGGGAGAGCTGCCCAAGGTCTTCGGAAGAACTGAATAATGTCAAAATTCAATGTATCAAGTTGGGAATGTTTGTGGAAAATGGTGAATAAGGAAACTACCTGTAATATTTTGGTAACAGGTAAGAGAACGTGATACACCCCTGTCTTCAGACAGTGATTGTAACAATAGAAAGAATGAAACATTCCAGAAACATGCCTCCAAAATAATTACTACAGCTATCTCGGCTGTTAAGAGCCACAACCAGAAAGGGGAGACTGTTGTGTGGAGACAAGGCCACCCCGGAGGAGCAGAGACCCCCCAACCTGGGTGATGAACTCTAGTCAGTCAATTTGGAGTTCATATAGGTTTTATTAACAGATTGAATCTGGGCTGCCTCCGCCACTAAGAGAAACGCGGGCCGGGAGCAGCCGCGGTGGTTGATGACAGTCCTCTTTTAAGCAGAATTCAAACAGGGGGTGGAGGACTACGGGGCAGTCCCTTATTGGTCTTTGGGCTTTCTAAGTCTTGCGGTTTTATGTACCTTGTTAAACGAAGTTTTATTTTTGCTAGGGTATAGCATGTTACTTCTCGATACAGCATCTTGTTTGCCTGGGCTGACCTAGCTTTAACCTTTCAGTTAGGGAACTGGGGGTGGTAATTTTCCACTCTTCAGAGACTAAGAAAAGGAGTGATTAGGAGAAGTGAGTTGTTTCAAGATGAGTAACATTGTTGGGCCAGAGATTTAGCTCAGTGGTTCCAGCGCCTGCCTCGCAAGCGCAAGTTCCTGAGTTTGATCCCCGGTAACCACATACAGTGCTGGGCATGGAGACTCACGCCCACCAGCAATCAACACCACACACCACAGTGCCGGGCGTGGTGGCTCACGCCTGTAATCCCAGCACTCGGGAGGCAGAGACAGGAGGATTGCTGAGTTTGCGGAGGCTTGCCTGGGCTACATAGTGAGCTCAGGGCCAGCCTGAACTACAATGTGAGACCCTGTCTCAAAAAAAAAAAAGATGAATAACATTGTTGAAATTGCATATAATTATACATTTTAAAGTTGTTAGAACTATAAGAGAAAGAAACTCCAAAACTAAAAAGCTGAATGGCCAACAGCAATAATTCCAGTCACCTGCTTGGCCACCCATTTGTCCACAGTGCTATGAAATATCTGATATTGATGTGTGGGGAGCAAAGAAAGTCTATGTTCTGACACTCATGATCTACAACACAAGGCAAAAACAAATGATATACATGTAATGTAATTTCAGAGAGACTAGTGTTGTTATTTCTGTTTTACAAGTTTGGAGGGCTCAACAGCAATTTAGAGGTCATGTGAAGGACAGATCAAGAATTGTGTGAATGGACATGGCCTCATAACAATGGAAAATCATTTCAAACAGGTGGGATAATTTATTCAAGGTCTCAAATCCAAACCTTATGAGATCTTCAGACTGACAGGTGACTGAACTATTAAGTGATGAACTGCAAATTGAAATATTTTAAGCACATAAGTGAGACCACTTCATGCAAATCTAAAAATAAGAAAGATGCTCAGAAGGGTGCTCACTCTTCAAGAGGCACAACTTCCGTTGGGGGTGGGTCTGATTCTCTTCTCTAGGATCTGGGTCCGTGTATTGGCCTAATGAGCAGCAAGACGCAGAAAAAGTGAGAAACGCTCTGTCGGCCTGTGGAAGCTGAGCAGCTTCTGTCTTTGCTGTCTGCATCATCCTGGGGCCAAGCCAAGACAGCGTAAGAGTCTAAGCATTCTGAGGCTATGGTGCTATGAAGAAAACCAACAAGCCCCGCCAAGAAACTGCTGGAGACACATACCAAATCTTTTCAAGGTCCTTCGGCCTTACCAAGACCTGCACAGACATGTAAAGGATGAAGCCTTCAGCGTGTCCAAGGCTTACTTGACTGATTACAGTAGAAAGCTTTACAAACAACATTCCACCTGAATCCAGCCAATCCACAAGACTGAGGCAGACCCTGATCCATGACTATCTAAAGAACCACCAAGTCTTCAAGAGGTTTCTCACTCCAACATACAGGTGGGACCCCCATTACTTTTAAAAAGGCTGAGGTGAGATAAATATGAGCTAATAACTTTGAAATTCATTTTTATCTCTAGTCTACAACATTCATACAGATTCTTGCATGGAAAAGACAATTTTCAAGTAATATTTTCTTATGGATTGATGATGTGTTTTAAATGTGCTACTCTGAAAATACAATACAGCACCAAAGACTTTAAATCTGGAGATGCCTGCCTCAGAGCACACCTGTCCAATATTAGCAACACCTGTGACAAGAAACATAGGCAGTAAGAACCGAAGAGATTCCACGCTTTATAAAAATTTGCACAAACTCTGTGACAAAGTCTGATTCTATATGCAATGTTGCTTCTCAGAGAGGATATTTCAACATGGTAGTTAAGGAGATGATGAAATTTGTATGGTACTATTTGATGCCCAGATTTTCATTTGTACTTTCAGATAAAGTATCTTATAAATTAGGCCTATGATTTCAAGCCCCAAAACAGTACTATTTGTTTTTTCTGAAGTGCTACATTACATTACTTTTCAATTGGCAGGCAAACGTGTTCACAGGAAAACTAATCTTTGGGGATGGAAATTAGAAAAGTGGTTGCCTGTGGTGTGAGAAGGGCAGTGACCAAAAGGGAACAGGGAACTTCCCTGAGGCTGTGGAAATGATGTATCTTGACTTGGGAATGGGTTATTATCTGCATATATACCCAGGAAAGTGCTTAGAACTGTCCTCTCAGCGTTTCATTACATCAGTATATAATCTACTCCTGAATCTAAAAGTTATAATAAGAAGGAGAGAGATTTTGTTACTTCACAGCTATCAACAGTTGTTGATAGTGAGATGCTTTGGGCTCATTTATCTGCTTATTTTTCTATTCTCCAATTATACAATGAACGAGTGAGGTCAAGGACATGTGCACCTGTGGTCACAGAACAAGGTCACGCTAAGGATGACATTCAGAAATCCTAATACTGGAGGGAAATTAACAATTACAAACAAAGTTTTAATACACAGTTGATGATGTAAAATGATTCTGCAGGTTATGTAAGTTAGATCTAAGGCTAAGTGCCAAAGGAAGACTGTTTTTCAGATGTGCTATATTATTATTTTGCTTGGCAATTGAAAAACAAACATGTTCCCAAGAAACCAATGTATGGATGAAAAACAGAAAAGCGCTCACCTGCAGGTTATGAAGGAGACTAACTGGGAAAGGGCACCCCGGAATTTTCTTGGGTGACAGAAGTACTTTACTAACTGGCGCAGTCAAGGAACCAACACAACCATCTGACATTCCTGTTTCTTCTCCAGGACTGAGGGGGCTGGTTCTAGGATTCATTCTAGTCTCACCTCTGAGGGCCACAGCCCATGCACGGGGAGCATGTCAGCAAAGCACTCTTGCTTCACCATGTGAAATCTGGAGCAAACAGGCCAGGAACTAAGCACCCTGATAACATAGGTCGAAGACGACACTGACACAAGCTGGGGTTCCCTGTGTTTTAACAGTCTCTGTCGGACAATTTGACAATGACTGTAGGTTGGCAGGTCACACTGTATTTTCTCCATTCTGTCACAGAGAGCGTGGGCCATGTAAGGACACGGTAATGACTGCCCACGTGACAGCATGAGACACACATGCATTCCAAAGACAAATAGAAAGTCTCCGACCCGTGCTGCAAAGCATGTATTTTCATCCTAGACAGGCTGATTACTGCCTCTCCAGCAGGGCCAAGTGCTGATCCCCATTCAGCAACGCTTTGGACGCTTTTGTTCCAGCATTTCCCAGCAGCGAGAGCATAATGGAAAAGAAATGGCCAGATGACAGCTAACTGCTGCTTCCACTTTTTCTTCTTCTTTTTTATGTAAGAAAAATAACTGAAGGAGGAAAAGAAAGTGAGAAGGCATTTAGGGGAAGACAGAGATAAACGCCTGATACAAATAGAGATGATCTGAGATAGAGGAAGCTTTCACAAATATTTTACGGTTGATTCTCCTTTAAAGGAAATGAACAATAAAACAAAACCAAACAAGCCTTTAAAAACCCCCAAAGAAGAGAAGTTAATGGCTGCAACCACTTCTAAGGATGAAATCCTGGACTTCGCCGCTCACTGGGGACTGCGGGGACCGGCCAGTTCCGAAGGGTTATCGGTGAGAGACGCGACTGAGAGGAGCGCTTCCCACTCACTGTGCAGTCGCCTATTAATAAAGCTGTGCCTCCAGGTAATCAAGACGTGCTCGACTTCCTTTTAAACTAACATTTCTACAGAGAGAGAAACATAAGTAAACTCTTACAAATTAATCCAAAAAACCCCAAGTAGACGCACACACACACCTATTAAATGCACCCACTGCCGTGTGTGTGTGCCGCCGTTTAAAATGTTAGGGCCCGGATGTCTTTTTTAGGTCACCGTTTGCTATTTTCCTCTCTCCATTGCAGCCCTCGTTACTAGGCACGCAAAAGTCACACAAACACGAAATGCATTCATTATGCCCTCCACTGAATTTCAAATGAGAATAGCTTAAAAATATATGTTATTGTTCAAGCCAAATCAACACATTCTAAACAACAGGGCTCTGTCTGAATTTGCAAAGCTGACTAAAACCACTGCAGAGAGGTGATCAGAGTCCCCAGGGTTCTGCGCTGTGAGCGTGGGGGTGGGGCTGTCACGAGGAGGCTCTCCGAGAAAAGAGGTAGAATTCAAAGCCAACACCAGTTCCCCTGGGGTCTGTTGTAATCAGGAGACAAATGGTCTGTACTCAGTAGCATGGATTCATTCTGTCGCAAGAGGCTGCCAACGCGAGCTTTCCTACGCTTTTGTGGAAATACAGTACGAGTCTTTTTCCCTTTCAGTTGCTTTAGAACAAGAAGAATAAAAAGTCCACTGCTGACAAACACTGCTTTGGGCATTTGACACTGGTCTTTGATCTACTTACTCAGACAGTTCAAAATGAACAAATTAGGTGTTTACAACAAAGGACATTCCATTTCAGCCTGTACAAGTGCCAAACAGGGTAGACAGTCTTCTCAAACAGAGCAGGAAATTTCTCCCTGCCAGGCCACAGGATGGGCATTGCGAGTTCATTTCCCCACACCGATTAATAAATTATGACATTGCCTCCTAAAATTAAAATTTTAAAAATGGAAAAAAAAACATGGGGTTGGGATCAACAAAGAAATCCAGACCATCTGGGCTATGAGTCATGATACTATTGATCACCCAAGCTGGGACCTCATGGGAATATCCTTTACATAGTCCTTCAGAGGAGAACAGAGAAAACACATTTTATTTCTGCTTAAAGACCGTGGCACTAACCCAGTCTGTACACATAGAAAAGGGAAATATCTTTATTCCGTTATGTAAATACAGCATTAAAGATTATGCTAACATTGTTCTCAAAGAGAGGAGGAAAACTGGGTGTCTCCATGTGATTTCTATATAAAATAAAACAAAACAGAAAAAAAATAAAGGTTTTATTCCTGGACTTGTGTCTGTTTCATTCCTATTGAAAATATCACATCTTGGAAAAGGACTCGAAGGGCTCTTTGCCTCCTTTTCCCCTTTGGAAATGAAGTGTTTGAGCTGTAGAATGAGTAGTGAAAAGATGAAGTATCTATGACCAATGAAGGATGCTAAATGGAATATGTAATTTGCGCTGTTTTTCTATTCAGTGAGTCCTGATGAAACCCTTTGTAATACAGTTTAAGACTTTAGATAAGCAGACACCACCTAAGTAAAGCATGTCCAGCAGCAGTGGGTATGCGAGTGTGACGTGCTGTGTCCGTAAGGAACATGCCGAAAAGTTACACCTAAAAAATCATGTTTTATTTCAACAAGCAGGAGGAACAGAAAGGGAAAAGCAAGTGTAGAAAAACAAAGAAATCCGCTAGCGCAGATCCAAATATCCCCTAGAATCGAAATGTCAGCCTTGAAAATACCAAGTGAACCAGCTTGTCTAATCTGTTACCATCCTGCCTTATAATTACCGGAAAGTAGTTATTTATCTGTTGTGTTCAGCTACTCTGTCAGTTCTCTTGAGTTTAATTATCAGACTTCACTGCAAGTTCAATTTACTCTGTTCCCTCTTCTTTTTGCAACAACATACATCGGATTTCTTCATAATTTCTGTTAGCGTGCTGGCACCCTCTCCACACAGCCTCAGTCTTTGCCCATGAGGCCTACGCTCTCACAGCCTCTCCCCACAGTGAAGGAGGCAGCTGCTTGGCACAGCCCGCAGCCTCCCAGGCACAAGTCACTGGTGTGTCAGAGTCTGTGGGCTCTTGGCCACCAACCCTCTGAGAAAGAGAGGCTTTGGCAGAGGTTGGTGGCACTTGGAGCTCCATGCAGCCCAGGGCTTCAAATACTTCCTGGGCCTCAGCAAATTCTGAACTCCCGCGGGGAGAGGAAGGAAAACGAACAGCTCTGACCACTCATTTCACCCTTTGCCTCCTAGGCTAAGGATCCTTCCAGAAAAAGGGTCCTGTCCAGTGTGACTCTTCCCTGCAAGCCATCTGTCCACACAGACAAGACCCACCTGGGAGACACAAGGCAGAGAACAACAGTTCCAGGTGGCCCTCGCTTTAAAGACAGGAAAAGAGGACGTGGAGGCTGTTTTCCCCACTCTCTGTACAGATCTTCATGGATGGCCCTGGCTCTGAGGAGAAAAATGTGTATTTACTTAGCCCAAGGTTTTATTACAAGCTCTCCCTCCACAGAATTTCTCCTCCTCCCTAGAAGTAAATTACCACGTGGCTGTGATTTCTTTCGAAGTTAATTTGTGGCTGGGCTCAACAGCAACTGAGCATTTCTCCGGGTGTTTATTTGGCCTCTGAGATGTGAATTTCTCCATCGCTGAAGGACAGTGGCAGGCAAAGGTCACAGCTCTGCCCCTTGGTACCTTGAGCACCTCCAGCACTGTCGTATGATCTCGCCGCGATACCTCGGGATTCTCTGTACCTGGGAACCGTGCAACTTGCAACCCTTGGGAATGCTGTGAAGGTCGGACATGTTATTTGCAAAGCACTTGAAATATGCCTGACCCACAGTAAAAGCTGCATGTTAGGTGTTATTCTACTGACTCCGTTCTCTTCACTGTTTTCCTTTCCCCTACAGTTGCTGGCATATTGATTTGATTTACTCAGAGTAAGCTTTCAATAAAACAAATTGACTAACAAAGTAGAGTACAACATTACAGGCTTATAAAGAGAGCTAGCTCATTGACAAATACTTTGCCCGAATATTCTAAGCTTAACTTCTGTGAATTTCCATGCAATAGAGCACCTCTGCTTATTAATGTCTAAAATGGGTGCCTTTTGTGTTTCACACAGTTTTCAAATCCAAGAGTGTTGTCTGGATTACTTTCCTGCAACAGCCATAGAAAACAACATCACCTTGGCTTCAGACCACAGGAATGTATTTTCTGCTTTAGTTCTGGAGCCAGAAGTCTGAACTCAAGGTCTCAGCAGGGCCACTCCCTCCCGCCGTGCAGGGGGAGAATCGGATCTTTGTCTCCTCCAGCTTCTGTCGGCTCCAGGCTGCTTCGGCTTTGTGGGTGCACAGACAGCGTCAGTCCGCGAGGTCACACGGCCCCTTCCCCAGGCGTCTTCTCCTCTGTGCAGTTATTAGGTTTCTCCTTCGGCCTCACTTCTGTGAGGACTCCTGGCCCTGGATTGAAGGCTTACTTGGATAATTGAAAACAAGCTCTTCCTGTCAAAATCCTTCATTCTATTTCATAGGAGGCAACCTCCTAATTTCTGGGGATCACAGTGGGCAGATCGTTCTGAGAGAGGCCGTTCAGCTACCACATTGTCCCCCAAATACGCCGGAAGATATAGTAACTTTTGGTGTATTTTAATTCTGTGTAAGTTACTTATATTCACACATTCATAAGGAAAATTTGTGCTGATCCTTAT